>OZ010607.1:77107442-77109942 GCA_963932145.1 Acanthosepion lycidas | reverse complement strand
CTAATATTTAACACTTTATCGTCAAAGAAATCCCGGAGACAATATTATAAAAGCAAGGTTTTTTTTTTCTCCCCTAAAATTCTTTAGATTTCATTCTAGAAACCCGTTTATTAAATTTATAAAAAGTATATAAACAAATAATTAAAAAAAAAATTGAATGTATTCAGTGCCCCTCAAGGTTTTTCTTATTTTGCACCGAGTTTAAATAATAATTGAAAGAAAAGATGTAAAATGCCAGCCGTAAATATACAATAAATACGGAAATGAAGTCAATTACAGGTGAACGATGGGAAAAAAAATATTAAATAAAATAATTAAAATATTCAGAATTTAAGTAACAGCCTGTTGATGAAATGTGTAAATTTTCGCATTCTAGGAACACGTATAGACAAATTAATAGCACGTATGCGAACGACCACACACACAGAGATACTCTTAGTAGACAGACACAGATACACAATTGCGAATAGACATTACCATTCGATGCCCGCTTAGACATACAAGAATACAAATAAAAATAAATAAATAAATAAACAAAATAACAATAAAAATAAGCAAAATAAATGAACCCAAACAAATCACCAAATCACACCCGTTAGAATAGACGAAATAGAATAATAATAAAAACAAAAAAAACGGACCCACATAACTAAAGTAAATAATAAAAAAATTAACAAACCATTATGACCAAAATATTAGTTAGACTATAAAAATCAAACCAAAAATCAGACGAAAACAAAAGCTATAACTGTTATAGAACGATAAAAAAGTATTACCTTACTTAAAAATCGAAAACCGAAGTATATATATAGATATATTAACAGTATTACTCGCTTAAAAAACCTCGGATGACTCAACTTGTAGACACCTGAGGGGAAAATGGTAGCCGAGGAAAAAAATTGGAAGTAAAAAAAGAAAGAACTAAAAGCATCAGAACAAGACGAAAAAAATCGTCAATTGTCTTAAGTCCTTAGTCCAAAGGGGGGAAAGAAAACCAAGCGAATATGAAGACGAAATAAAAGATCCGTTTAGGTGAAACCAAGGTAGGTTTGCCTGGCTCACTAGAATTTATTCTCTCCAAACCCCTCCCTCTCTCTATCTCTCTCTCCAGATATATATATATATATATATATATATATATATATATATATATATATATATATATATATATATATATATATATATATATATATATATAGTCGACTCCCCCGTCGAATTCGACGCATGCGGGTCAAGCAGGTCAGTTCCTAGGAAACCGACAGCCCGACAACGACACATGAGATTTGATTATAGTGGTGAAGGTTTCGTGCAGGACCATCCACACTTTTTGAAGGGCCGAATACAGAGACCTGGTGCACTACGTGCCACAAGGTCCCGGAACGACCCTCCGCAGGTTTTGAATTCAGAGTTGTTCTTCTCCTAAACCAGTTGCCATCTAAAGGCTATAGAACCCAGTCTGTCCTGCTATTTTACCCATAGCTGGAGTGAGGAGAAGAGGACTCATACCTTTATATATATATATATATATATATATATATATATATATATATATATATATATATATATATATATAGAGAGAGAGAGAGAGAGAGAGAGAGAGAGAGAGAAGAAGAAGAGGTGCTTACAATTTATTAGCATGACTCACTTTACAAAATATGAGAAAATAAATTTTTTTAATACGTTTTTTATCGGGAATCATACTTATTTGTAAATAGCTTAATCTTGTGTATGTTTTCGTGTGTGTGTATATTTGTGTGTGTACGCGTGCGCATGAGTGGGTCTGTGTGCGTGTGTTTGTTTCTACGTGTGTGTGTGTGTGTGCGTTTAAAAGTGTAATTAAAAAAACAAAAATAGACACGAAATGCGTTCTGAGATTTTTTATAATTTAACTCCAATCCCCGTAAAAGGAGTTTGACTTTGTTTCCAATGAAAACATCCAGTCGATCTCAAAGACAATTTACAAGATGCAAATCAAAAATTAACTATAAAGAAAAATAAAGAAATATACAGAATAAAATGGGGGGGAAAAATCCCCCAAAATAATAATAATGAAAAACAGCCAAAAAATTTTATATTTATCGGTCATGTCAGCAGTAAGGCACGTCTTTCTGATAACAAAACTTTTCAAATTCCTCCAAGAGTCTAATTATATGAGCAAAGAATCGTTTGAATAATGACATACAGACGCGCAAACACAAACATGCATATATATATATATATATATATATATATATATATATATATATATATATATATATATGTATATATAGTTATAAACATTTTTCTAATAAAAAGATTCAAAATAGACAGCATTGTGGATTATATTGTTGCCAACCCCTAAGAGAAATAAACTGTGACGCTTATGGGCCCATTACACATTCATGACAAGTTACCTCTTTAAATTGGCGTTCCTTGCAAATCCAGGAATGGGTATTTGCGATAACAATATACTTCTAGTCTGGAACGCCCCACTGTGTATCTTCACTATAATTGGTCATTA
>OZ010607.1:77052442-77104942 GCA_963932145.1 Acanthosepion lycidas | reverse complement strand
TCTCTCTCTCTCTCTCTCTATATATATATATATATATATATATATATATATATATTGAATAAAAACAGACCACTTTAAGGTTCCATGTAATAAGTTATTTCACCACAACCCTTTTAAAGGCCTCTGGATCATCAAACTTTACTTCCAATGAAAATACCCAAAACTCTAACAAACTTCAAATTAAATTATTCGTAGATTGTTTAGACATTTAGATTGATATCAAATATACCCTTTAAAGTAATGCGAAATAACAACGTCTAAGAATTTGAGTGAAACCTGCCCTCATGGAATTGATTTATGATTGTTTGTTGTAGCTTCTTCCTTTTATTGTCGGTCTTCTCCCTCAACCCTTACCCTTCTATATCTAGAGATAACACGGGTTAAGTTTAAGCGACGTCTAACCTAAACGGAGTGGGTTTAATGATAAAGAATTGTAATGGTACATCTAACTCACTCATGTCTTTTCTCCCACCTCACTTCCTCACTTCGTTAATTTTAAATGTGATTGGTCCGTCAAAAATCTGTGAATTTCTTTTCATTTTTCATTTCAACTTTTGGAAGTAAAGTCTGATGATCCAGAGCCCTTTAAAAGGGTTGTGGTGAAATAACTTATTACATGGAACCTTAAAGTGGTCTGTTTTTATTCAAACATATCTGCTCTGAATTTACATTGAGCTCTCTGGATATCATCCTCCTTGGGTCTACCCATACATATTACCTAGTTTTGCATGAACTATATATATATATATATAATTAAGTTATAAGGAACTTGGTAAACCGAATTGGTAAATCCAAAGAGGATGAAATCCTGAGAGCTCAATGTTAGGACAGAGCTAATATGTAATGAAAAACAAATCACAAATGTACCATTACGATAATTTATTTCACCTAAATCCTTTTTTAAGGATTCAGTATCATCAGGTAAATCTTCCAACAACGAATTGAGAAAAAAAATGGGATTAGAAATTGGTGGGTAGTGTAATTTTTGTAATTTAATAGAGGGGGTTGAGAGTGGTAGTTAACCAGACAATATAAAGTATAGGGAGGGGTTAATTTTATATCTCTCTTAAGTATGTTTTATATTGGAGTAGGAGGAGTGACAGAAAACTTGACCTCTTTAGATGGTTAATAAAACGGAAATGAATTGTAGAAAATGTATACAAGTGAGTCTTACGGTAAAGAGAGAGATAGGGGGGAGGGGGAAAGAGAGATGGAGTTGTTATAATTTTGTTTTAACAAAATTATGTAAAAGATAGTTTACAATGTTTGATAGAAAATTCGATGTCTGAAAAAAATTTTGTTATTAACTTAAATGTTTAATTTTTTAAGTAAATAGTTTCAGGACTAAATATAACTATTATTGTAATAAACATATTTATTTATACATATATATACACATACACACATACATATACATGTACACACACATACACATATAAATACATACACACATACACATACATATACATACATATACATACGCACACATATATACACGGATATCCACCTATACCCTATACACACATTTTCCACATACATATACATAAATACACATGCACCCACATACACATATATACATACACACCCATACAAAAACCAGATATATATACGCACACACACACACATATATAAATATATATATGTATATGTATATATATATATACATATATATACATACAAAAATGTACACACATATACCTACATATACACACATACATCCATAGGCATCCACTCCTTACCCATTTACACACACATGTACATATGAACATACGCATACATGCGCATAAACATATATACCTAAAACCTTACATTTCTATACAATTAAACAAAAAAAAAACAATGTATCCCTATATCTATCCGTTTAGCTATACATACATACACATATACACGCACATCTATACCCACATACACACATATATATACACATACACATATATGGGTACATATATACACCAACACATACGCACACCCACACACATACATATACATACATATATACACATATATATATATATATACATATACACACATCCCAGCATATATATTCTTCTATATATACCTACACCCACATACGTATACATGAATATATACACATACACACACATATCCATACATATACATACATATATATACAAATACACACACCCCTAAATATATACCTACATATACCCGTAGCCAAGTACATACATACATACATACACATACATACACACACACACACACACACATATATATATATATATATATATATATATATATATATATACCCACATACATACAAATACATACATATAAATTAGAATTTAAAAACTAAATAAGTAAAATTTCAACAATTTATATACACACATATACCCACATTCATACAAATACGTACAAATACATACATATAAATTAGAATTTAAGAACTAAGTAAGTAAAATTTCAACAATTTGGGCGTAAAAAAAAAAAAAAAAAAAAAAAAAAAAACCCATAGCGCATCACCAAAACATACACAATGATCTATATAGAGATAAACAAAATAAACATAATAGTCATTCCGTTAAAATGTCATGCCCGATGTTTTGAACCAAGATGGAACTGACATAAGTGACAGAAAGTTACAAAACGGTGTTTATGTTTTGAATCTCTTCTTATGTCTACATTTAGAAAATATCTCATTACGAAGATTCAACAGTTCATCTTGATTTTTATCTTTGATAATAAAAATGTTTTCCGCCAAGCACAGATCACACCGATCGCGGAAGTTATTAGGTGTTTTGGCTCTTGATAGGTATCTCCATTTCAAAAGTGGGGTTAACCCCTTATCCACCAGATCCCAGTAGTGTTTGGATAAGGAAGTTTGACTTCTAAGGCATCTATATCTAAAAGAGTGTCTATGGTTGTATAGACGCTGCTTCCAATTACCGGCGGATATACCTATATATCTTTTTTTCTCGTTTATATTTTCCTCGGGAAAGATAGTTGCCTCGTATATTACATTTTTGTAGTTACATTTACCCCCGATTGGGCAATGATCTTTATTCCTACAATTGCAGGTAGGGTTACTTGATTGAGTCACATTACAATGGTAGTTCCTAAGTATTCTGCAATTATGGGAAGATATGATTTTCTCTATATTTCTAACGCATGAGTAACTAATTTTCATTTGAATTTGTAGGTCTGATGAATTGGATCGTATTTACGATTCCAATGGAATAAATTATGACCATGGAATATTAGTGTTTAAGCCTTTTTATTATATATATATATATATATATATATATATATATATATATATATATATATATATGCTGGTACTCGCTTGGAAAAACCTCTGATAGGTCAAATTGTACTAGAACAAATCTCTACCCAAGGAAAAATGGGGAATAAGTTTAAAACGACGCGAAAACAATCATCCAGTGTTCAAGTACAAAAAACCCCAACAAAACGAGTAAAAAGACAACTACGTAAAGTGCTCAAAACACTAATTAGAGCAAAACCTAAGATAATCCTAAAGAGCCAGGCAACCCTACCTAGGTTTCACATAAACGGATCTTCAGGGTAAAGCCAGCTTTACTCTGAATAGCCATTTAGGTAAAACCTAGGTAGGTTTTCCTTGCTCGTTAGCACTATCTTATATATATATATATATATATATATATATATATATATATATATATATATATATATATATACATATTTATATATATATATATATATATATGTGTGTATATATATATATATATATATATATATATAGCGAGATCTGAAGAGTTTGGGTCGACTTTTCCGACCTTATCGAAATACATATCTGCTTATGGTCTGCTAAGTGTTTTTTTTTTTTGTAATAATAAGTATTATTGCTCTGTTATTGACATAGAGCTCTCCATGGATCTGTATTTTTTTAAATATCCATACTGATTACTAATATTATGATTCTTTGTTTCTCTGCCTCTGTGTGTGTGTGTGTATATATATATATATATATATATATATATATATATATATATATATATATATATATATATATACACATACACACAAACACACACACACATATAGATATATATATATATATATATATATATATATATATATATATGCATATATATAAATGGTGGTACTCAACTTGCAGCAGAAGAAATTGGTACCCGAGATAATATGGGGCATAAAAAAGAAAGGAGCAAGAAAATTAAAACGAGGCGAAAACAATCTTCCAGTGTTTAAGTCCCAAGACCAAAGAAAGAAAAAACACAAAACGAGTAAAAAGACAAGTACGCAAAGTGCTCAATACACTAAGTAGAGCCAAACCTAAGATAATCCTAAGGAGCCAGACAAACCTACCTAGGTTTCACATAAACAGATCTTCAGGTTAAAGCTGGCTGAAAAGGAAAATTATAGAAAAGTATTTATTGCTAAAACCAAAAATGACCATGACCACGTGACAAAAAAAAGACAAACAAGGTGTGTACAAAAAAAAAACAAACAATAAAATAAAATGTAAAAAAAAAAAGAAAATAATATATATATATATATATATATATATATATATATATATATATATATACTAGCAGTATGGCCCGGCGTTCCCCGTGCTTGATTCAAAAGTCGTACGACTCATACAGCAATCACTATCACTTAAAATAAAATATTTTTCCCCTTCCTTACCTTTAAAGAAGTACCCTTGCCGTGCTGATGTTGCTACATGCCTTACTTCTTGCCTATCTCACACTGCGAATTTTTTCTAAGCCCTATACTAAACATTAAATCTGTTACGAAAAAAAGAACTAAACAAAATGAACACAAAACGATCAGCTTTAAAAAAGGACTCGTAACTGGAAAAACTGAATGAAAAAAGAATGTTAACAACAAATACTTTTTCACACCCAACCCAGTTCTGCGGAACCAGAATCAACGCTGAATTTAAGCAAGCGAATGAGCCAATTGGAGTAAAGTGCCATGCAGATTTAAATTTTTCCCAATTGTGACGAATGCAGCTATCGATTTTTTTTACATGCTAGCATGCTAGTTAACGTTCGTGTCAGTCAGCTGTTGGCTCTCACGCTGGCCAATAGAATCTTCCTGCCTATTCATGGCAGCCAGCTATAAGCTCTCACTCTGGCCAGTAGTAAATGGCCGCAAACTACATGAAAACTGCCATAGAAGCATGAAAAAATCGATTATTTCCACTATCGATGGGAGTTGGGAAATGCAAAGTCAGTCTTGGCCTTCTCCCTAACTTGGAGCATGTGCATGTAAATTTTGGTGCAAATTCGTCGAAAATTGCGGCCGTGCATTCCTCACACACACACACACACACACACACACACACACACACACACACACACACACACACATCCTGTCTTTTATAGATAGAGATTATATGTTTTTTTAAAAACGACAGACATTGTGGCCGTGTTCGTAGTTAATATTGTTAAGTGCTGGCTTTTTGTTTTTCATTATTAAGGCTTCCATTATATTTAATCTTTTTTACAGGTGGATGAGGTTATTATGTTTGTATTTTCTACTAGTAGGTTTTGGATGGAATCTGGTAGGTTTGTGTGTGTGTTTAAATGAGTTCTAATGGAGCTGTAGCGGGATGGGTGTAAAGTAAGGCGTTTGGATAGGCATGTAGTCATGTAATTATTTATGAATTCAGTTTGATCAGGAACACAGTTACTTAAGAGGCATTTGGACTCATAGATAATGTTCGTTCGTTGTAATTTTGATTTTGATGGTGTGTTGTTTTTTTTGAGGATAAGGGTAGCTGTTGTAAATTTTTTCTAGTAGATAATTTGATTTTTTTATTCGGGTCAATTGGGATAGTATATTTCTTTATAATATTTCTAAGTGAGAATTCATCTTGTCTGTAGTTAATGTGCATTTGGTTTTTGTAGAAAATATTTATGTTATTTTTGACTGTGTGTTCGCTATGGTTGTTATTTACTTTGGGGAGAAATAGTCTAATTTGGTGGTCTATAATGTGGTTAGGGAAGCCATTGTTAATTAGTGTCTGTTTTACGTTATTGAGTTTTTTTAAAGAAGAGTAGACGAGAGGATGAATTCTGGTGTGCTGTTTTTAGGAAGTATTTTTTTTTATTACTGCTATTCACTTTTAAAGGTGGCAAAAGTTTCTGCTAGTGTTTTTTTTTTTTATATATATATAATGGGGTGATAAATGTGTTATTACTATATTCTAGGAGAACATTTAAGAATAAGAATTTTTTGAACTAAGTTCGTAGGTAAAGTTACTACACACTAGTAGAAAATGCAAACATAATGACCTCATCTACCTGTGAAAAAAGATTTAAAATAATGGAAGCCCAAATAACAAAAAAGAAAAAGCCAACACTTAACAATATTAACTACGAACACCGCCACAGTGTGCTAACCGTGTTCGCAAAATGAAACATCTTTATAACACTAAAACACACACACAGCGCATACACTCAATTAAACTAAAAAAATAAAATCATCCTTGGTAATGGCTAAAAGTATAGCCGAAAGCGCTCAGAATTATTGCACAGTTTCTACACGTTCCGTGTCCCAAAAAACACAACAAAAATTAAATAAAAAGTTTAATCGGAGTACCTTGTATGTGTTTTTTAATGAAACACATACACACACTCATATATATATATATATATATATATATATATATATATATATATATATATATATATATATTATAGTAATAATATACTTTAAAATATATTACATCGATACATAAAAATTTCTGTTTCGAACTTAAAATTGTTCCTTCATCATGAAGTCGTGTGAGAGGATAAAATGACTTATACTCAATTTTACCAATTTGTCATTCAATTGTATAATATATATATATATATATATATATATATATATATATATATATATATATATATATATATGATAATGGCTAAAAGTATAGCCGAAAACGCTTGGAATTATACAATATTTGGACAGTTTCTTCACACTCTGTGTCCAAAAAAGACAACACTTTTTCGAACACAAGGAAAATTAAATAAAAAGCTTAATCGTAGTACCTTATCTGTCGTTTTTAATGTAACATGCATAAATGAAGGATAACTGCCTAAATGGAAAAATACATATATATATATATATATATATATATATATATATATATATATATATATATATATAAACAAAAAATGAAAAGAAATTTACAAATTTTTGACGGCCGTATTAAGTATTAGGTTGGTGCAAAAATAATGACGTAATAATGTCGTTTTTTGACGTTAAAAAATACGTCAAAAAACGACATTATTACGTCATTTATTTTTGCACCAACCTAATATATGTAAATTAACGAAGTGAGGAAGTGAGTGGGGAGAGAGAAGATATTAGTGAGTTAGATGTAATTTAAAATTTCTATTATTTTATACTTAAAATTAAATTCAAGGGTTGAAACAAAAAATGTTTTTTGTTTCAACCTTTGAAAGTAGTCTGATTATCCGTAGTCCTTTAAAAGGGCTGTGATGAAATAATTTATTACATGGAACCTTAAAGTGGTCTGTTTTTATTTAAATTATTTGCTCTGGATTTACATTGGAGGTCTCTGGATTTTATCCTCCTTAGGTTTACCCATATGGATTACCTAGTTTTTCATATAACCAACATTTATATTTCATATAACCAAAAGTTATAAAAGCTACTGTGTATAACGCTGCCCTAAAAAATAGTGGATACAAGAATGCAAACATTAATTAAAGAAACAATTGTACTAACGAGAAGAAAAAAAAAACGGAAAAGAAAAATCATTTGGTATACCCCTCCGTTCAACCAAATGGTTAGTATTAAGCTAGGACAAAAATTCCTAGCTTTCATTGAAAAACACTTCCCTACCAATAGTAGGCTTAGTAATATATTTAATAAGAACACCCTAAAATTGAGTTACAGCTGCACTGAAAATCTAGAAAGTATAATAAAAAAAAACACAATGATAAAATCCCGAACAAACCCCCATGCCTGAATAGTATTAATAAAAACCCTACACTTAAATTAGACAAAAACAGTGAAAAATTATGCGATTGTAGAAACCCAGAAGACTGCCCATTGGAAAATAAATGTTGCGTCAAATCTGTGGTATACCAATGTACTATCTCATCCATTGAGAGTCCTAATACTAATATGATATACATTGGGTCTACGAAGAATGAATTTAAAGCCAGATGGAGGCAGCATAAGTGCTCTTTCAACAATATAAATAAAAGAAATCAGACATCTCTATCTAAATATTTTTGGCATTTGAAGGAAATGAATAAAACACCAAAAGTAAAATGGAAAATTATAAACAAAACTAGAACTTGTAAAACTTGGGATGACCCATGCCCTTTATGCCTACATGAGAAACTACACATTATTAAGTTTCTAAATAATAAAAATCTATTAAACAATAGACATGAGTTAACGGCTTTTTCCGACATCATCAAATTTTTGCATTGAATAATTAGCATAAAAACAAACAATAAAATAATTTTTAAAATCCATAGTCCTAATAAATAGTTTAAATACCCTACAAAAATGATAACCCTTTATGAAGTCGTCAAAAAACAAATGTTAGGACAGTTTTTTTTTATATACACAAAACCATTTTAGAAAAAAATAAAATTAAAAATAAATAAATCTCCATAGACACGTAAACCAGACTAGACGAAATCATCTTCCGTTTTAAATTTAGACACCCCAACCTTACCCTGACTTGACATCTATGAATGTAACTCTTTACTGATACAAATTATTAACACCCTACACCCCTTCTATTTAAACAATCGCGCTAGCCGTTACCATGTAAATTTTGATTTCAATAATGAATCTGCTATTAAAACACGTAAATTTCAGAAATAAGTTATTCCAAAAAAAAAAATTCGCTTGAAGATGGAACAGAATTTACTTTAATTAAATTTAATTCAAATAATTATATTGAAGTTTTCGGCTCTTGTTTTGAAACATGAGAACTCTTATGTAGCGTGTTGGAATCATATTTTTAAATAAATAATTATATATATATATATATATATGTATATATATATATATATGAGAGTATTACTGCAAACAAACACAGACGTTCACTTCTCCCACCAGTAAGCATAGTGAAGCAAGGATAAATAGATCCAATTTAAAAAAAAGAAAACAGTTTCTGTCATGATTGCAAAAGCGTGAAGCCCAGGGTAATAAACTCAGATTCATACAACTGAATATATATATATATATATATATATATATATATATATATATATATATATATATATATATATATATATGTACATACATATATACATACATACATACATATATATATATATATATATATATATATATATATATATATGTATGTATGTATGTATATATGTATGTATTTGTATTCGAATGCTTGTTCGTGCACTTACCTATATTTGTTTTATATCTCGTGTGCTCATGTGTGACGTCATGAGATGCGGTGCGATTTTCGCTTCTAGCGTCTTATATGCACGTGTTTATCGTTGCTTAGAAATCTTCTATGTAAACATTGACAGACTATCATCACCGTATTGTCCTTATATTGTTTAATATGTTGTAATTGACATCTTTGATAATGGCTTAAGTAAGCCGAAAGCTTAGATTGTATTAAAAAAATATGGATCACTACTGTGAATTTCTTTCTTCTTTCAACGATAATGTTATTAAACTTATCAGAAGTTACGAAAAAAATTAAAATAAATAGACAACACTTGTCTATATTATTTAATGAAACGTGTATATATATATATATATATATATATATATATATATATATATATATATATATAGAAATAGAGAGAGTGAGAGGGAGAGAGAGACTGATAGATAGAGAGATAGAGAGTGATTATGAACAGACTAAGATAGATAGATATGAGCACACTGATATAGACAATAGACATAGATAGATAGATAGATAGATAGATAGATAGATAGATAGATAGATAGATAGATTATGAACAGACTAAGATAGATAGATCAATATACAGAGAGAGAGAATTTATGAACAGACTAAGATAAATAGATAGTGTGAGAGAATGAGAGAGGAAGAAATTGAGAGATTATGAACAGACTAAGATAGATAGATAGATAGATAGATAGATAGATAGATAGTTGGTAAAAATATATGACAAAGCTATAAAAATAAAAATAAAAAAAACATCTTTGATAATGGCTAACAGAATAACCGGCAGTCGAAAGCACACGGATATTTAGAACATTTGGACAATCTTTACACACTTTATTTGGGATCAGTTTATATATTGATTGTAATACAGAATTGACCCCATACTTTTTACCGGCATTATAATTTCTTGTTGTTTGGCAAATTCTGATTAGATATAAATTCACATATTCTCCCTTGCTTGGTGATCTACACTATCTACTTTTTCTGGCTTTAAATAACTTGTAAAGGGTTGATAAGCCGTAAAAACGAATCGGTCAACGAATCTATTCAATCGCAAAATATTACGATAACTTATGTGGATACAACACAGAGATTTTAATGGATAATATGGTACAACGTTGACAAATGATAACATAGAGATAGCTGTAATATGGGGTCGGGTATATATCCGGGTGTCCCAGTCGCAACAGAATGTGACAAAAGGTCAAATGTCAATGTTTTTCGGTAACACCGCAGAGAAATTGTTCAAGCCTGCCTTCCTCTTCCCCTATATTGGGATGTCCCAGGCACTGGGCAATGACTCTAGCCCTCAGCGGAACGAGGGGTGCTTCCGTTCGTCCCTCTTGAACTTGAGCTAATATTATTTTCAAGTTCCCTGCAACAGAACGAGCTCCTACGCTGGGGACTGTAACAGACGTAATACGGTGTCGTATTATTAAGTTGCTGCAAAAATAATGACGTAATAACGTCGTTTTTTGAAGTATTTTTAACGTCAAAAAACGACATTATTATGTCATTATTTTTGCACCAACCTAATATATTGAAGGATTCCGTGATTTAAGCTTCAGAAATACGGTGTCTTATTATACAAAAGCCAACGTGGTATCTTGTTTTGTCTTTGTCTTTTCTCTTTTTCCAGTAAACTTCGGTCCTGTTCAAGGCCCGTCAGTCACTCGAGGTAGAGGTTTATGTTTAAGGGCAGTTGATACGGATAGAAAGGAAAGATAACGGTTAACTCTAGCCTTGAACAGGTTAAGATTGTAGTGATCAGGGAAAACATCCTCTTGTGAGTTCGTTCCACAGGGAAGGGGTTCGTGGGAAGAAGCTGTTCGAGTGGAACTTATTTCTCGCCGATATAATTCGGAGGGAATGAAAGTGGTTTGCTATGATGTAAGTGTCATGGCGGGTCCTAGCCGTGAAGGTTTGACCTAGCAGAATCAAAGACTGAAGTTCGTCCGGTCACTTTCTATTGTAGAGCAGTGAGAAACTCGCCACATCCCGCCTGTGTGTGTGTGTGTGTGTGTGTGTGCGAAAGAGAGAGAGAGAGAGGTTGGATGGTAGTAAATAATTCTTCTCTAACAAGGATTTCAATAGGCTTTTGGACTCTGTCTTAGTTGGAAAGGGAGGGCTTGGCAGTTTCTGCTCATATTGACAACAATACTCCATTTTCGGCCTCCATTTTGTCTTGTATATTTAGAGCAATGTTTCTCACACATTCGAGCAAATCAAAATATTACAGCATACCTAGCAACAAATGGGTATACATTTAAATGTTTGGAAATAAAATCATAGATTTAAAAAAATTAAAAACGAAATATAAATTTAATTTATTTCAATGTTTCTATTTAAATATTTGTGCAGCTTATTTAGTGTGAAACCTGTGCCCGATGTCTTTTCACAATTTCTTTAATATTTGGACGAATGTGCGATAATCAGAACCTCATTTCTTCTTCATTTGTGAGTAGTCATTCTCACTTTTAATTTTGGATGTTATTTAGAGTTGAGAAGCCTAATTCCCATAAATAAGAAGCAGAAAATTATACTAAAACTGATGAAAAAAAAAAAAAAAAAAAAAAACCTTTTTAGCCAATGTGGGGGATTCCTTTTGTATTGAAATCCAAAATGTACCAATGGGTGATAAGCAGACCCTCATTTCTTCTTCATTTGAGCGTAGTCTTTATTGCTTCTTATTTTTGATGTTATTTAGGGTTGAGAAGCCAAATTCACATAAATAAGAAGTAGAAAATTGCAAGAAAACTGCTAGAAACTTTTTAGCCAATGTGGGGGATTCTTTTTGTATTGAAATACAAAGTGTACCAATGGGTGCCGTCGAATGTTTTATTTTGGGCCGTCGATCACTAGAAATGGTGGCCAATTCTTGTTCTTCACGTAACTGAAGCCCAATATTAGAAGGATCATTGGGAAAAGAATTATTTGAAAAGTTGAATATTTAAACATTTATTCAAATACTAACCCTGTGCCATTACTACTTGGACATACACACCCACACGCGTGCTCGCGGACACACACATATATAATATAATATATATATATATGTGTAAAGAGAAGAGATTATACTTGTTCCATCGAGAGAAAAGTTTATAAATTAAAATAAAGAGAGAAACCGCAAAAGATTTTGGTTGTAATGAGTATTTTTTAAATATATATTATGCATTATTTTCCATATATATATATATACATATATATATATAATTATTTATTCGAAAATTGTAACATAAATATATTATAAAATCACTACAAATCACTAGAATTCTACACTCAACATCATCACTGGATAAGACACTAGAAGTGTTGAAACAAAATGGCTATTTTTGTAGTGATTCTATAAAATATTTATGCTATAATTTTCGAATAAACAATTATATTTGTTCTAGTGTGTATTGAGCACTCTTTTAAGTATAGCATTTTTTGGTTATTGGAATTTATTCCGTATACACCAATTTGGATATATACATATCTACCTATATATATATATATGTATACATAATGATCAGGTTTCAAATTGATAGGTAGCAGCATTAAGCGACAGATAGAAAGAAAGAAATTAGATGATGAACAGATCTGAGATAGATAGATAGATAGATAGATAGATAATGAACATTTAATGAATTTCTTTCTTGAATTGGCTTGTTTTATGACCCTTCGCGCAGAACTCTTCATTGCCAATTCAAGAAAGAAATTCGGATTACAAACACAGAAAATGTCTCATATCGAGAATATTTAACATTGAAAAACAAAAGAAAAAATTAATTATTTTTAATAATATGTGGAAATCTCCGCTTTTACCTGAAGACGGTCACGAGACCAGAAACACGTGTAGTGTAACATTATGTAAAACAAAGAATAATATTTTTTTCTAAATAAATCCGCATTACAACCAAAAACGTTTACGGCACCTCTCTTCTCTTCTTTTTAATATATATATACATATATATATATGCCGTGACAACATTTTACGGCCCACTTAAGGGGATCGCGAGTGTTCCGAGGCTTAGCGAATGACAATTAGGGAATAACATGTGGAACCTCAAAGACCATTGCAAGTTTTGAGAAAATACTTCTAATTGCAAGTTAGAATAATCTAGAAATTGTCTTCATTCAACTTTCATTCTTTGTAGAATTATCTTTAAATTATAAACATTGCTATGTTTTAAGAATGAACTCAAAAGACTACATAGGAAATGCATTAACGCATCAATGTGTATCGACTTGTAAAATACTTTGGCGTGTTTAAAATTAAATTAGTGTTTCGCTAGAAAAAAAATCGAAAGAAATTTCGACGCGAAAAAATCAACTTTATACCCTTTGATCGGAAATCCTCACCACAGACTTGTTAATCGATACCGTCGTCTCATGGTGGGATGGTCTCGCTTGCCATTCAATGCCGTCGATACATAACCGTATTGTTTTCGCGGTCGTTTCCATACCAGTGTGTGAAGAAAAAGCTCTTAAGCGTAGAAACATGACTCTGTTCTCCAGTTTCCTTTGTCTTGACGAAATAAAAAAAAAAACATTTTTTATTCACCTGATCTTTTAGGACTTTTTTCTTTTTCGCGCGCTTTCATTCGTCATTGAGTCAAAGGCCGTGTATAGCGTGTACATTCTTCTTGACTCCCATTGTTTGTTTTTGTGCTTGTGTGTCCGTGTTTCCATAAGGTTCAACATCCCACGACAAGCAGATTAATAGTTGACCCGAATTAGTTAACCGATCGTTTCACCAGCGATAGTCTTTTTTATACATCTTTACTGACAGTTCTCTATCAATCATTTTATCACTCTTTCTTTTCATCCTTCATCATATCTCTCTCTCCCTTGATTATCTCTCTCTCTCTTCTGTCTATCTCTCTCATCATCTTTCTGTATACCTTCTCTCTATGCCTATCTATGATATTGTCACCAATTCTATCTAACCACTATTTGCTCTTGAAAAATTTAGTCCTGGGTATGACGATAAACTACACCCGTCAGCAAGGCTTCTGATCGGAAGGTTCTGAGGAGCGTGGAACCACCTCTTCATTGCTGTTGTTCTCAGGTTAACCATGACCCGGGGTGGTAGCACCTGTTAGGGTCCCAGCTATTGGAAAATAGTGAACATGCAAACAAAAAAAATATGAAAGTATAAAAATACATTTTTATATTAAAAATACTAGCAACACACATACACACACACACACACACACACACACACACACATATATATATATATATATATATATGTATGTGTTTGTGTGTGTGTGTGCGTGTGTATGTATCTGTGTGTGGTGGACTCTCCCGTCATATTCGACGTATGAGGGTCAAGCAGATCTGTTCCTAGGAAACCGTCAGCCCGACACCAGCACATGAGATTTGATTATAGTGGTGAAGGTTTCGTGCAGGACCATCCACACTTTTTGAAGGGCCGAATACAGAGACCTGGTGCACTACGTGCCACAAGGTCCCCAAACGACCCTCCGCAAATTTTGAATACAGGGTTGTCCTTCTCCTAGACCAGTTGCTATCCAAGGCTATAGAAGCCAGTCTGCCTTGCTATTTATCCGTAGCTGGAGGAGGATTGATACCTTTCCCAAGGGTATTAGCACGTAAGTGAATGTAATGGATTTGACTGGATAGCGGCCGCTATTCACTATATATACACTCTATCTGAAAATAATTTGCAATCACTCCCTTACAGCACACACGCACACACACTCACACACACATATATATTTTAAAGTAATTCACCACAAGCAAGCCGGGAGTGCCACTCGCACGGAAAGGGTTACTGAGGATTGAGAACAAGAGTAAAGAGGTGTATTTGAAGAAAGGATACAGTGAAGGACGGGGATCAAGATCAAGGCATCAGAAGATGTCGAGTGACATTAGAATTGAATATTTGAAGATAATAGTTATCGGAGGAGAAAGTAAGGGGAAGGGAGTTTCACTGTTGGGAAGTGTGAGAGAAGAAGCTGTTGGAGAAGAAGAGACGGTTATATTTAACCGTTTCGACAGTGAAAGGGTGGGACCGCTCGCTTAAATTCATGAAATCTGGGAACCAACGAACGTATTTCGTCCGAACAGCTGCCATGAAAATATTTGTAGAAGAGACAGAGGGCTAGGGTTGGGGTTAAGACTGTGAGAAACCAATTGTAGTCTAGACGCAAGACCAGGACCTATCATCTTGCATATTCGTCTCTGGATTTTGTCGAGGACCTCGACAGAGATAGCACCAGTTCATATATGACAGCAATATTCCGTGCAAGGCCGGATGGTTGATTTATAGATTTGAAGGATGGACTCAGACTAGAAAAAACCTTCTCGCGCGACACAGAAAACTAACTTTACTTGCGGTAGATGAAGCTATTGATTCAATGTATTTATTCCACCTCATGTCAGTGGACAGCGCGAGGCCAAGCAGGCGTAACGAGGCGCTATCGAGGAATTGAGAATCAGCCGTCCTGATGGGAAGCAGGGAGGGTTCTAGTGGTGGGTAAAGGAGAGCAGTTTCATTTTGGAGGCATCAAGTTTGCATGCCATTTTCTGTCACAGTCAACCACAGATTTGAAGCCTTTTCGAGATCATCAGCCAGGTTAGTTTTGTCAATGATACTAGATTTACTATTCAGGCAGGAGTAACAAGTAGTGTCATATCCACATAGATACCTACTTGGTAACTGATGACATCCGGAAGGTCATTGATGAAGATCAGGAACAGTGTAGGGCTCAAGATAGAGCTTTGTGGAATACCTGCGTTCGTGATCAAGGAGGTAAAGGACAACGCCTTTAGGACGACCTTCATTTCACGCTTTGGCAGGAATGATTGTATTAAGTCAAATAATCATCCTGTAATACAATATATATATATATATATATATATATATATATATATATATATATATATATATATATATATATATATATATATATATATACGTTTCATTAAATAATATAGACAAGTGTTGTCGATTTATTTTATGTAAATTATTTTCATAACGTCTGACAAGTTTAATAACATTATCATTGAACGAAGAAAGAAATTCACAATACTGATCCATATTTTTTTTATACAATCTAAGCTTTCGGCCTACATAAGCCATTATCAAAGATGTCAATTACAATATATTAAGCAATATACGGACAAGACAGTGATGATAGTCTGTTTCTGTTTACATAGAAGATTTCTAAGCAAGGATAAACTCGTGCATATAAGACGCTAGAAGCGAAAATCGCACCGCATCTCATGACGTCACATATGACCACGCGAGAGTGAATTGGAGAAGTATGAAGTATGGGAATTGTTGGTATTAACCAATGGCTTCTGTTACCAATTATAGACATTTAAGGTTATTTGTAGAGATTCCATAGTTGATTTTGTTTAGGTTGGGTTTCAACTGTTTGATATATATTGCTTCAAAGATTTTTAGTTTTTGTCTATTATTTTCATGTTGTGTTTTCGACAAGTATTTTCCGGAATTGTGTACGCGGCTAGGCATGTTGTTTTAAATGCCTAAAAATGTTAGAGTTTTCATTCAAATGTAGTGTCAAGCGTCGTGAAAGCGAGTTTGTGGTGTGACCAACATAAATATTATTTAATTTGTTGGAGATACAATCTCCCAAAGGGCACTTGATTTAATAAACTATGTTGTTTTATGTTGCAATTGCTAACCGGGGGAGAAGAATCATTGCGAAGAATTAAGTTGGATATTCTTGATTTAGTGTAGTATATGATTAATTTAATTTTTTTGCTAGGATCTGTAGTTGATATATTAGAATTTACTAAATTTTTTAGTATATTTTCATCTTGTTTATAATTAGTATGCATTTGATTACCATATAGGAGATTAATATGTTTGAGATTAGTAGAAGCAGTATTATGTACAATTTGCTTAGTATTGAGATTTCTAAGAAAGCATCTTATTTGTTCATCAACTATATAGTTTGGAAAGCTATTATTAATAAGTGTTTGTTTTATATTCTTTAGTTCACTGTAAAAAATCTGTTTTGTGGAGGAATTAGTTTCTGCACGATGTATTAGATTCTTTATAATTGCTATTTTGTAGTAATATGGGCATTCGCTCTTGTAGTTAAGTGTACATGAATTTATGCTTGTAGGTTTTTTGTATGGCAAAATAGTAAATTTGTTATTATTTGTGTTTATCAATATGTCAAGGACGGGAATTTTATTATTAGTATTGAGTTCATATGTGAATTTAAGGACAGAATTATTTTGGAAACGTTTTTGAAGTTGAATTATTTCATCTGTATTTTTAACTAACATAAGAATATCATCAACGTATCTTAGGTAGATTGATGGTTTTTTAAAATCTGTAAATATCTTATTTTCAAGGTTCGACATGTAGAAATTGCTAAATGTCGGACCCAGTATTGAACCCATGGAGACACCATCACGTTGTATATATATATTGTTATTATGATCAAAGAAAGGGACTTCAGTAGTACAAGCTAATAGTAGTTTTCTTATTATATTAGGATTAATTTTAATTGGGGGTAAAGATGAGTTACTGCATATATTTCTTATAATTATGTCAATAGTTTCACTAACAGGGACATAGGTAAATAAGTTTTCAACATCAAGTGAATCTTTGATTTCATTGTCGGGTTTTTCACTTTTTAGGATTTGGATTACTTCTAATGTTGACTTAACACTATATTTACTAGGAAGGTAGGGAGTAATAAGTTGGTTAATGTATTTTGTTAGATGATATACAGGAGTTGGAATTTGCGATATGATAGGACGGAGAGGATAGTTAGGTTTATGTGTTTTTCTAGTGCCGTATATGTAACCAGGTCTATAATCACCAACAATTTTAGGGAATTTTAAAGAGTTCTGTTCAGCATTATTAGCATTAATAAGTTTATTAAGCTTTGATTTTAGTTGGTTAGTCGGGTTCTTGTTAAGTTTTTTAAACTTTTTGTGATCATGGAGTATGTGGTCAAGTTTTTTGTTGTAATCCAATTTGTTTAGGATGACAAAAATGTTGGTCTTATCAGATTTTTTTACAATAATGTCAGGGTGGTTGCGTAGTTCTTGTGCGGCAATTTTCAGTTATTTAGAAAGTATTTTTGAGGAGTTTCTGCTTTTAACATGCCGATCCTTGAATGCCTCGGCCTTAAGTAAGTCTTTAAATTCTGGTGTAGTTTCTATTAGTTGTTCATCCTGGAGATTAACGATGTTTTGGTATAGGGTCTCAATTTCTATTTTTTTTAAAAAATCGATTGTACTTACGGTATATATGGCAGTTAGGTCCAAGGTTAAATAATTCTTTTTGGTGTTTAGTTAGTTCATAGTTAGAAAGGTTAATGTATTTATCAGTTTTGTTAGAAGAGTGATATTACCTTTGTATAATGTATTCAGTTTTTTTATAATTTTAAATCGGTGTTGAGCTTCAGATTTATTGGTAATTTCCATGAGTCTATGTATAATTTCCTCCACTTGGTCCGGGGTAGTTATATCCTGTAGTTTATCGTAGATATCCTGTTTGTTGATGTTAAGGTTGTTCAATTTTTCTTTTGCTATTTCAGTTTGCCTTTTCACAAGGCTACATTTGTAATTCCAAGTATTGATAGTATTGTGGGCTGCTGGATCATGTAATTTAAATCGTGTATTTAGGCAGCATCTTTTCATTCATACACATTGAATAACAAAGACAAGGTGCTTTTATTTAGTATTTTTCGATACAATTTTTACATGCGATCTATTTTTTTTTTCTTTTCTGATGATAAATTATATAAAAATTGTCCGAATGTTCTTTTTATCAAAGCGCTTTCGGCTATACATTTAGCCATTTCCAGGGATTAAATATTTTAGCTGTTAAATAAGAAATAGTTTGTTGTATATATGTTTTATAAAATGTTTTCATTTTTCAAAACACGTTCAAGACATTGTGTCTATTGACAACACTAATATAATAGCATAATTTGGTGATATCTTTTGACGAGTGGACGTAACAATAGACAAAAATTTGTCTACGAAGCTCCAGAACAGAGGTGCTGATTACAGCAGCAAATTGCACAGGGAGAGTACATTATATATATATATATATATATATATATATATATATATATATAATGTACTCTCCCGTCGGTTTCGACGTATGAGGATCTGCCAGCTTATTGATTCAGTTCTGAGAGTTTATGCACTAATCTTAAGTGGCATTTAAGACCCGCTGGTGATTTACAAAGGAAGCCATATATGGAGCAAGTGTGAGGATTGTGAGATGAGATCACTGTAAGATTGATTGACCTTTTAGATCTTGCTCTCACTTCTTGAAGATGATACAGACAAGCAGATTGAAAATTGCTGAGTCCACTAAAACACGCTGATATATATATATATATATATATATATATATATATATATATATATATGGTTGGATAGATGTGAGCTTGTGACCCTGGGTTTCACGCTTTAGCGATCGTCAGACAAATATATATTTATATACACACACTTATATTTATATACACACACACTTTTCATATATATATATATATATATATATATATATATATATATATATATATATATATATATTTATATATATAGTTAAGTTATGAAAAACTTGGTAATCCATATGGGTAGTCCCAAGGATAATGAAATCCTGAGAGCTCAATGTAAATCCAGAGCTAATATTTTAAAGAAAAGCAGACCACTTTAAGGTTCCATTATAATAATTTATTTCACCAGACCCCTTTCAGAGGACTCTGGATCATCAGATAGTACTTCCAAAAGATGAAACGAAATGAAAAAAAAATTCTTTGATCTCGACTTGCCATTATTCCCATTACCTGTAAAATATAAGAAAAGCCACGTCAGTATATAAATAATTAAACAAATGTATAACTACTTTTGGTATATATATATGTATATACATATATATTTTAAGACATTTTTATGTTTATACATTCTTATTTTTATAGATACAAATATTTAAGCAAATTCTCTGTTTATAATAAACAGTATTAACGACATTTACCGGTCTGAATGTCCGAGAAATTTTCATAGAAAATATTTGTCCTCCGAGAGGAATCGAACCTGTATTCTATACGGAACCGTCATATAGCCTGACGTGCTTTTACCGATGTCGCTACAGAGGAGCGTTTCGTTCGATTTTATTGTTTTTAAACTACAATTCTCCATGATTTTCCCTGGTACATTCATAACTGCTCGATGCGTATCCAAATGTAAACATTTGACGTCACACATGATGAAATGAACAAAGTCCGATAATTATTTTAAGACATTTTTATATTTATACATTTTTTTTATAGATACAAATATTTAAGTAAATCCTCTGTTTATAATAAACAGTATTAAACAACCTTTACCGGCCTGAATGTCCGAGAAATTTTCATATATATATATATATATATATATATATATATATATATAGCTGGCCGCTCGCATTCGAGGATACCCGTGTATTAGGGCGGCTAGCCAATCCCTATTGTAGAAACTCACCCAGGCACATTTTGTTTATTCAACAACCACCTATGGCTTATATTGCGACTATGCTGAGCATACCTTAGTTACAATTTCTGCATGTTATCTAGAATGGTCAGAAATCTAAACACTAGCACACTCGAACCATCGGTCACAATGATTTGCGACTTCGTATTAGCACAGCTATCGACGGCCTTAAGTGTTCCGTCTACCCCATTTCACTGATACGGTTTAGGTCAACCTGTGGTATCGTTTTCAGGAAGTTTGGAAACTTTCCATATATATATATATATATATATATATATATATATATATATATATATATATATAAAAGGAAGGGGTTATAGTAGTTCTAACGAGAGAAAAGTATGTATATTAAAAAGGAGAAACTGTAAACGTTTTTGGTTGTAATGTGGATTTTTTTTTAAAATATTATGCTTTATTTTCCATAATTTTGCTACACACTTTTCCGGTCTTGCGACCTTCATCAGGCAAAGCGTAGAGATTTCCACATACTATTAAGAATAATTAATTTTTTCTTATGATTTTCGATGTTAAATATTCTCGATGTGAGACATTCTCTTTTTTGTGTTGGTGACCTAAATGTCTTTCTTGAACTGGCTAGTTTTGATACCATTTTTTTGCAAGAATAACTGCAAATCCTTTTGAGCTATTCAGCTGATAGGAGAGCAGGTTAAAATCGTTTTGTGTCAGCCATAGTGTCTTCTCAACTGAGCAATGGTGAGAGGAAAAATGTCTTTCAGACCCTCAGTAATGTAGCAACATTCATACTCTGGCTTTCTTTTTCAAAGTCTGTTCAAGAAGCATCAAGAGACGGTGAATAAGTTTTAAAAAGAGGGAACATTAGAAAGGAAAACTATAACAAGAGGTCACAACAGGAAGAGGGATCATAATTTCAACTTAGAATTAAAGAGATCAATTAGAAAAGATCGAACTGAAAGTATAAGATGTTTGATACGTGAGAGGGATTTCACCTATGACAGTCCAAAGAGCAGTGAAAAAGAGACTTGAAAATGAAGTTGTGAGACTTTATCTTACTCCAGGACAGAAAGTTAGAAGGTTAGAGAGGGCGAAGATCATCTTGACTACGTTGGGAAATGGTCCTGGAATAATACACACACACACACACAAACACACACACATATATACATTATTATTGCTCAAAGTAGAGTCCAATAGTGTTATATAATTCTCGTAGTATTCTTTAATCACTTCTAAGTTACAACGATTCAACAATTGGACAATTTTGCTGTTACAAGATTTGGACAATTTTGCTGTTTATTATGAATAAAAAGATAAGAGGAAAACTATTTTAGCTGACTCATTTCAGATATATATATATATATATATATATATATATATATATATATATATATATATATATATATATATTAGGTTGTAGCAAAAATAATGACGTAATAATGTCGTTTTTTGACGTTAAAATACGTCAAAAAACGACATTATTACGTCATTATTTTTGCTACAACCTAAGATATATATATATATATATATATATCAGATGAGGTATTATGATTATTTACATTATTCACACACACACACAAACACACACACATACACATATATATACATATATATATACTTGGCTATAAAATGAGGGGACATCATACCCAGCTCGATACACTTCAAGTATATGAGAAGAAAAACGAATTTGTCTACCATTTCTTTTGAAGATGTAATTTTCAAAGAGCTTATCCGCTACATTTCTTTACCTTTTCTCTTTGCGCCTTGTGAGTGTTATTCTTTCTAGGCATTCTTTTTATGTTCTAAACATTCAAGCTAATACGCGAATAATTCTGGAATAGGTATGCCGAATTCAAATTACGGTCAAAATTGTTGCAGTTCCTGACCTGTCATCTCGATGTAATGTAGCTTCCCTCTGCCAATTCTTTATTTTCATGATTATTATCATTATTATTATTATTATTATTATTATTAATATTATTATTATTATTATGATCTCTCCTCTTTGGTATCTCGACTTCATAAATTTAAACGCAGTACTAGATTGGCAGCTAGGTCTCATCATTTTACTGTTGGAATTGCTAAATTCAATCGTAAACTATATTCTTATAATTTATCCCTCGCAGCCGGTTTCATCTATCTATCTATCTATCTATCTATCTATCTATCTATCTATCTATCTCAGATCTGTTCATCATCTAATTTCTTTCTTTCTATCTGTCGCTTAATGCTGCTACCTATCAATCTGAAACCTGATCATTATCTATATATATATAGATAGATATGTGTGTGTTTGTGCGTGCGTGTTCGTGTGTTTGTGTTTGTTTGTGTGTGTATGTGTGTGTGTGATTGCTTGCGTCTCAGTCTATTTGTTTTTAAAATATCAAACTATTGCTTCTTATCTATGTATTAATCTGAAACCTGTTCATTATCTATCTAACTATCTGTATATATATATATATATATATATATTTAGTTGCGTTGATGTAATTTTGTTACCCTGGGTTTCACGCACTTTGCGATCATCAGACAGACTCTGTATAAGCTCTATCGCTGATATTGAGCGCTTTCCAATAAGTACCCTGCATATATATTATATAAATATCATATATAAACATTGCATATATATATATATATATATATCTATATATATATCTATATATATCTATCTATCTATCTATATATATATATATATATATATATATATATATATATATATATATATATATATATATATATATATGCCTGTCTGTCAATCTCTGTTCTTATTTACTAATCTGTCTCGCAATCTATCCATCAATCTATCTCAAACCTTTTCGTTATCTATCTATCTATCTATCTATCTATCTCAGCCCGTTCAATACTATTGATCTGTCTAAGTTAGTCTTTAATTACCTAATACTTATAAGAATTGTTATGTGAAGACCTGTGTTTTTAATCCTAACCTGGCATCCGGTCTTCAGTCGCTTAACCATCGCCGTAATATATCTTCCCTGTGAAATATTTCCATGATTATTGGTACCTTTAATTCATGAATTTAAGCGTCTTGGCTGCTAGATCTCCTCATTTTACGACTGAACTCGAAAACTGTGACCGTAACTTCTATTTTAATAGGTTCTTCTCTTTCTCTTCTCGCTCGCGTAAATCTCTTCAACTTCTAGAATTTCTTCTTAATTGCAATCTTCATAAATTTATATGTAACATCAATCGTCGCCATCTGTCTGAATTCTGTTCTTTTCCTTGGACTGTAAAGTTTTGTCAGCTTACTTCACACTCATCAATACTTTGCGCCTTAGTGGCTTTAACTCCTTCCTCGGGGGGAAATTGTTTAAAAAAGGAAGAAGAAAGGAACACCGCTGTTTTATACTCTACAATCGAGTATACAGGATTAACTATATTTGACGTATCTTGGTCAATGCTTATTACTTCGAAGGAAAAGGAGAAACATGGTGTTAGGTTTATTAGTTTGCTCTTTTAACAGTTCAAATTCCTCGAATCTATTAGGTTGGTGCAAAAATAATATCGTTTTTTGACGTGTTTTTAACGTCAAACGATATTATTTTTGCGCCAACCTAATATAAAATATTCTGTTTTTATTCAAACACAATAATCGGAAAATTTTTATAATTCTTATAACTAGGGCAACTTTCTACACACACACACACACACACAAAACATGAATCTTGCCCTCATTGACCCGTAAAGCACTCATTGTCCTTTTCCTGTAATTATTGACGATGACGTCATCGATAAGTCATCGATAAGTCATCGTCCGTCTACGGGAATAGCTATTGATCACCGTGAAGGCGATCACCAGTCTCCGAAGAATAATGAATAGGATACAGTCTGCTGCCAACCAATACCTTGGATCAATACTGCATCTATTTTAGGGTAGGTTTTGACAATGCCGGCGACAAATATTGATTAAACTCTCTTCCTTTCCCACAAAAACACGCCCTTTTCATCATGATGCATTAATAAGTTAGGGAGGGTGAAAGTTTTTAATAACCAAGCAGGCACTTAGGCCGTATTGCAATATTGACAATGGCTAAATGAAATTTATTATAATTATTTAACACACATAAACTAATTCATATATATATATATATATATATATATATATATATATATATATATATATATATATATATATATATATATATATACTGGTGTAAGTATTGTAAGTTCGATTCCCATTGATTAATTCAGATTTGAATCTATCTATCTATCTATCTATCTATCTATCTCAGTCTTATCATATCTATTCCTATATCTATGTCTGATCATATCTATCTATATGTCTTATCCTATCTATCTATCTATCTATCTATCTATCTATATATATATATATATATATATATATATATAT
Organism: Acanthosepion lycidas; assembly: GCA_963932145.1. Taxonomy (NCBI): domain Eukaryota; kingdom Metazoa; phylum Mollusca; class Cephalopoda; order Sepiida; family Sepiidae; genus Acanthosepion; species Acanthosepion lycidas. The sequence goes on along the minus strand of OZ010607.1, from coordinate 77,079,731 downwards.
ATATATATATTATCTATATATATATATATATATATATATATATATATATATATATATATGACTGATCATATCTATATATCTATCCTGTTTATATCTATCTAACTATGCATCTATCTATCTTCTCTGCCTTTCTATCTATGCCTGATCATATCTATCTTTCCATCTTTCTCTCTCTTCTTTCTCTCTCTCTGTCTCTCTCTTTCTATATATATATATATATATATATATATATATATATATATATATATATATATATATATCAGGGTGTATCAAAATACTTTTACAATCTTTCGGGGCGGTTTTCTCATTACCAAAATAAGGACAAAATTCCATGTAAATGTACGCCCGTAAAACCTTCGTATTTAAATTAATAAGTTTAAAGAAAGTTTACCGTAGATGGCGCTGAGTTGCCCTAGAGACTAGGTTACATTTGTCATTCGTGTACATTTTTGGCTAGTCTGTCTTCAACGTTTAACTTGTGTAGTAGTGAGTTAACTGAGAAGTGTTCAATGGCAGCATAATCAGATCGTGATCAGACAGATATACTTTTTGCAAACAGCCGCAAATGGTAAGGGACTCGAGGTTTTCTTTAAACTTAACTCAAAAATGAAGAATTCGCAGACATATGTTTATATGAACTTGTTTCGGTGTAAGGAACCCAGCCCTAAATATTGTAAAAGTATTTTGACACACACACACACACACACACACTAATAATGTATTTTAGGGCAGCAACATTTCTTTTAAACAGCTTTCATTAAAATGGCAGACAAAGAAGATTTAATTAATGAAGTTTTTCCCAGCATGCTTAAGTATTTCCGTTTTGTATGAGCAAGGGAGTACAGAAATTGTCCATAACTTTTATCGTCCACGAGGTTTCGGTCATTTCTTTAGCAAATTTTAACGAGGGTTTTGCTTTTGGCATTGTTAATTTTTCCTCTTTTTTATAATGTTTAACTTGTATTTTATTTTTGTGTTGCTTTGAATTGGAGCGTTTATTTCAGCCACCCTCACTTCGCGAAGTTTCAGTATAAAAGCTCCTTTTTGGAAGAACCGAATACAGAGAACTGATGCAAAGTATGTCACAAGGTCTTCAAACAAACAACCTTCTGCAAAGTATATATATAATAATAACAATAATAATAATAATTGTTAGTATAATATAATTGTTGTTATAATAAGTATTGTTAGTATAAACACATTTCTATTTCACTGAAAGCAGACGATAAGTATCCGAGAGCATTATCGTCTACTTAATCTTCTCTCCGTCTTTCTTTCTCTTTTTCTTTCTCTTGCTGAAACTGAAGCGACTCTGATATGTATTTTCCGTCTATAGTTACGATCAAAACGGAATTGTCCATTATTTATGGAGTACTGCTCAGAGCGTAACGTACATTCTAAGGAAAGCAAGAAGCGGCGGAATTATGACTTCATAAATAACATTACATTTTAATTAATACCTTTTATAATTTTCATGGGTATTGCTAATAATAATCGTCGACGTCGTCGTCGTCGGCATCCGTCCGTCTTGAGCCTGGGTGGGATATATGAAGAACTGGGGCTGCCCAGACGTCTAGTTTCCCCTCTCGGCCTTGCTAGCAGAGTTCAAAGGAGAGGATAAACCAATACAGTTTTTTTACCAGCGCGGCTGCAGGAGTTGCCGGAAGGTAGCACAAAGTGCCGTCCATCCGCCTTAGGGGATCCACTCCGGGTTTGAATTCAGAGTTGTCCTTCTCCTAGACCAGTTGCCGTATAAAAGACAAGAAATTCAGGAAGTGTATGCTTATTGACATAGAAAGTACCATCTGAGACAAACACTTCCATAATTAATAATAAAATTATCGAGAATTTGTCCAAATCCATGGACCTGGAAATCGAAATTAACAGGATGTGGGGAATGAAGACCGAAACTCTACCTGTAGTCATCGAGGCTCTGGCCCCCGTGAGAAAAGGAATGGGCAATTTATTAGGTTGGTGCAAAAATAATGTCGTTTTCTCACATTTGTTACTATGTGAGAAAACGACATTATTTTTGCACCAATCTAATATTAAACAGTGACCCAGGTATCCTCAACATGAAAGTTGCCCAGGAGATCTCCCTACTAGGAACATCCTACATACTAAAAAAAGCGCTACCAATTAAATGACAATTCTCCTATAGAGTCTAAGGACTATATTTTATAATAATAATAATAATAATAATAATAATAAGAAGAAGAAGAAGAAGAAGAAGAAGAAGAAGAAGAAGAAGATACATATAAAAATTTGCGTTGTCATGACGAAAATTATTTTTCAATATACATCTTAAGTACTTATTTATTGATATTATTAATTGTTTATTTTCAAGAGAAACAAACACAGACAAGAGTCAAATAGAACAAACGTGACTGTTTATTTTTTATTTTTTTATCTTTACTTTTTAATATTTAAGGGGAAAAAAAATTAACCGTAGATTTCGGTCTTTTCAAAATGTGCGCAATCTACATAAATTAAAGTTAGTGCTGTCGACAATACGAACTTAAAGATTTTAACACCGACTAGTGTATCCTTTAATTCGTTTACGTGCTGATGTCCTTTTTAACAGAGTGTGAATAAATCTTTTCTTTTTTTCTGTTTGTCTCCATCGAAGCGAATGACAAAAAACTGGAACATCTAACAAAAGAAAGCTTTTAGAAAACTTGGGTCAGTCAATTCGTCAGCGTAGAGAATTTCTTTATTTAAGAATTGGTTGTGTCTGCCATTTTAATTTGAACAAAGTAATTATTGATGTTCAGTTAAGTTTTGCTTAGCACAAAACGAGATAAGGAATATAATGTTGTAGGAAGATTCTGTTGCGTCGATCTGTTTCATTATTGTAGACTTGCCTGACTTGAAATTCAAAATCTTAGAGTTTCATTCATTTTATTCAGTTGCCGGGTTTTTGCGCCGCGTCTATGTTCACCACTCCCCACCATCTCGCAATGGTTGTTCATGGTGACGTTCAAGGCAAAATATTGCAATGTCTTACCAGTTCTTTACATCGGGGAGGTTGAGGTTACCCCGTTCCTACTCCCAGATTTGGATTTGGATTTGAAGTTCCCTAAAGAATTAGGACCTACAAGACAGCAGGTTGTTTGACTTCTTACGTATGAGAAGAAAAAGAAGAAGAAGAATGAAGGAGAAGAATGAAGAAGAAAAAGGAAAACATTAGAAAATAAACAAGAAGAAAAAGAAGAAAAATACGAATAAGAAAAATAGCTAACTATTCGAATTACGGTTTTCTTAAATTCCTTGGCCATCGCGATGGAATCAAAGTATAGTATCTGTTTTCCTCATCTCTAATGGTAATATTAAGTCGTTTTCCCTACAATGATTAATCCTGTATTCCTTGACCGAGCAGCCAGTGCTACTTGAGTTACATTTTTCTTCACTCCCTGTATATCAAGCTTGGATAAATATGTAGTATCTGTTTCCATCGTCTTTAATGATAATATTGGTAATGTTAACGATATTAAAGAAACATTTAGCATTATTGACCGAGCAAGCGGCGCTACTTAGAGTTATGCTTTACTTCACTTAACCATCGAGCTGGGATCAAAGTGTAGTACAAGTTGTTTGCATCTAATGGTAAATGAAGTATTAACTGTTTCGTTGTGATGAAACATTCGGCATTCCTTGACAGAGCATCCGGTACTACTTTCAGCTGAAATTTTTAAAATCTTTTAAATCTTTGAGCCCTGATCACCGCTTTACCGGTGGTAGAGAAAAATGACGTAATGTGCAGTCACCGGTTGAACCGTGGTAGAGAAAAGTGACCTAATGCCCAGCCACAGGTTGAATGATGGATAAACACTGACGTCATGTTTTGCTATTGGTTGTCTTATTTTGAAGAGCCAATCAGAAAAGCCGTAATATTCTTATGTCATTGAACGTCATACGAATATGTCCGTGCCTTTTCATTATGTTTTGTGCAAGTGTTTTGGATAAAAAAAAAAAGTTCTCCCCATGAAGCGTTCGGAGTCTCAACTTGCACCGTCAGAGAAGCAAAAATGGAATTATAATTTTGTAACTATTTTTATATCTACCGTGAAACCAATTATTTGCGAATTTTGACTCAGGAGATCAGGCAGAAGGGTTCAAATTGTTCAGGAACGCAAGGCTCAAAGAGCTAATCAAAAAAAAAAAAAAAAAAAGAAATTAAGGAAAATGAAATTTTCAAAGACAGTTCCTTTTATACATCTTTCACATTACTGATGGTTTCCTTCCTAACCTTTTGTTTGAAGTCGTGTGGAATATCAACGTCTTGATTATTTCATTATTTCTCTTCGAACTACATGTAATATCCATTTTAGTTAAGGCTGTTGTTGCTTCTTTTATTTGGTAAAGTTCTTTGTGATTATGTAGCGCCAATCCATGTGTTTCGAAGAAGGATTGTTCTTGCTAAGATACAACTTGGGATTCATTCATTCCAAACAGTTTTTAACCATTGGTCTGAGAAATCGGTTGTATACAGTTGACAATTTACCATAATTCCACATACGCCTTCATCCATAATACACATCCGTAAAATTCTGCTGAACGTATGTAGAAATGCTTCTACTCACGCATAATACTACCCCATTGTTTCGTAATCAAACCCTATATATTGTGCTTTTCCATTTCCATTATAGACAGATTTTCCTACTCTTATTAAAAAATGGTTTTAATCATAGAATAATATTATTCTAATTTAGTTTTATTATAAAAATTATTTTACATTTCTAAGTATTGTTAGGTACATTGTATTTGACATCCTTATGGGGTCGCAATCGCCGAATGTTAGTGTCAAATTGTCGTATGTTTGTGGTGAGTAGTCATTTCGCAACTGAAATTCACCTATGAAACGGTATTTTTTATTTGATTATTTATTTATAGCTGTGCATAATACGCATCCTTATTTTGCTAATTTCTTTTAGAAAAAAATGCGTATTATACATGGGGAATTGCGCTAGATATTTCTGAATGATTTTAGTTCCATGTTTGACATCCTCATGAAAATGTCGATCTGACGAAGCTATTTTAGAACAAGACTCACGTTCTTAGATTTTTTTTTCGTTTAGTAACAATTTGCGGTGTTGAGAGAAACTAATTCTTTTGTAGTTTGTTCAATTTCCTTGTCTCCTATGATAAATTTGCTGTCTAAAATTAATTTTCCTAATACGCTAAACAAAGATTTATAGGACAGAACAAAAATATTGGACGCATAAACGTTTTTGTTTGTTTTTTGTTTTTTCAAGAAAAAACATATCTCTGGTGTGGCTGCAAACTCCAGAATTGGGGAGAACACTTTTGTGCAAATTAATACAAGCAAAACGAAAAATTCCGTTATTATTTCCTTTTTTTCGTATTTTTCTAATAAAACATGACCCAGTGAACATGTTAGTATTCTGTATGTCCATTCTACGAAGTCTTTCTTGCAGATTGATCACAGATTTAAATCAGGAGAGTTTCCGGGCCAATCTATAGTACTTGGTTATGCTCACTGGTAAGGCTTGCTAGAGTGTTCGTGCAGCGTTACAATTTCCGTACGCTTCCTTGGAGTAACGTCCATCGCAGACAAAGGCAGTAGGACAACTAATCGACAGTAGTTTCTGGGCGTGACGAAAATCTGATGCAATCACGGATGGCGCAATATTTTTCAAGGCCAAATAAATTTCATCATAAAGCCCGAAAATAGATTCATATTACTGCACACCACTGCAAATGTCCTTATCTGAGTGAAAAAATAGAAATCGATTACACCCTGTCACTCCAGTGGGTCTAAAACTGATCTATGTTGAATGAAAGGAAACTAAAACGGTTGTTTCAATTAATTTGCACAATGGTGTATTTATATATAAATCTGTTTCTCTCTCTCGCTATCTTTATATCTATCTATCTATCTATCTATCTATCTATCTATCTATCTCTCTCTCTCTCTCTCTCTCTCTATATATATATATATATATATATATATATATATATATCTAAGACTGTCTCTGTTTTAATTTTTTATATGAGATGTTATCATTATTTACTTTATTTACAACCGTATTTTATCCTCAAGTTTGTTGTTATTATCGCAACGTTTCGGCCGTTGTGATCTCCGGCCTTCATCAGGTGTATGTCGATCCAAGTAACCTACAGGGAATACCGAACTGAACGCTTTATTTAATCTACTGGGGTAGACTGTTCTCCTTCCCATAGCTAGGGATATCTCGTCTAGTTCTTATTTTTGAGAGAGGAATGGTCGTTTTCATCAATTTGGGCAAGAGTGTAATTACTGAGGCTATAATAAGTGGTAATAAGGATGTTTTTTTTTTGTGTCTAGGTGCAAAATTTATTGAATAATTTAACAAAAAGGTATAAAATGAACGTTTTTGGATGCACATCAATAAAATGATTTCAACATAATGACCTTTATTTGCTATGACGACGATCAGACGATAAGAATTATTTCAAATAATTTCCTCCAGTTCCGACTTTATTGAACTGTTGACAAATTACCTGAAGTAATTAGATTTCTTCTGATGATCTCTGATTTAAAAAAAAATTTGGCGCTTTCTGTTTTTTTCATCTATATCTAAGCTATAATTAAAATATATTTCTGAAAACTGAAATTTTCATTGAAATATTTTGGAAATGTTACAAATTTTGATCTAAAATCTAGAAAAAAAAAAGAAAAAAAGGAAAATGCATTGAAAATCAGGAAGAAAGGGATTATCAGAGGTCAGGAATTTAAGCATTGCTGATAGAGTTGGGCTGTTATATGTATGTATAATGTAAATTAATTGCTAATTTGATTGATTTATTTTATGACTTATCAACCTTTTTTATAATTAATCGTTAAAAATATTTAACATTTTTTTTGTGATTATAATCATTTATTGATACAAGCTCTAATAATTAACCCATAGCTAGGAGGAGGAGAGATGGAATTATTCCTTTGCCAAGAGGATTTGTAAGTAAATCTAACGAAGATCTCAGATTTGAAACTCGGACCTGTTATCCCTGACACCATCCGCACACCCAAACTTACAGCACTTTGCTTTCTTATGTGGTCACCCATCTAGATATTGATCAGACTCGATGTTGCTAAATATTTTACTATGAAAATTGAAATGTAAATCGGGAAGAAAGGGATTGTGAGTGGCCAGGACATCAAGCGGACGTTACTGACTGAATAGAAAGATAGAATGAGTTAAACAGCCTTGATTTGTAAGGAACTTAATGAATGAAGGTTGCATATCTTTATAATCTGCATCCTTCTGTAGAATGCCATTCCTGTTGCTTCAAGTCTCTTCTCCATTTGTGAAGAGATTGGACAGTATTCACTACAGAAAGTCAAAAAGGTATAGACAAATTTGTTCTTACATTACACATCGTAAACTTATAGGAATTCATTTTTTTATTGCCACTTTCTCTAACACTTCATTGTTGCTCACATGTTCGGTCCACGGTATCTTCAGCATCCTTCTGTAGAAACAAATTTATGTTGCTTCAAGTCCTTTCTTCATCTTTGAGACGATCGTCCAGCAATCATTACAATACAGGAAGGACATATATCACGTAGCAATTTAGATTCCTTTTCTTTGTTTCTAGCGAAATTTTCCTATTTCTTATTACTCTGCTTAGCTTTTAGAATGTTACATTAGATATCCCAATACGCTTTTTGATTTAAGTGTTGCTCTTTCCGTCCTCTGTAATACTACTTCCCATATATTTAAATCTCCACACTTGCTTGATATGTCCTGTGAGTATCATATTTTCTAAGCCCACTTTCCTCACAATGTGCCCCAGAAATTTCAACTGTCTCTTCCTGGTATTAAGTATGAGCTTCCTTTTCGATTCCATATTCACTAAAACTTCGACGTTGTTCACATGTTCGGTCCACGGTATCGTCAGCATCCTTCTGTAAAAGCATATTTCTGTTGCTTAAAGTCTCTTCTCCATTTGTGAAGAGATTGTACAGTATTCACTGCATAAAGTCAAAAAGGTTTAGACAAATTTGTTCTTAAATTACACATCGTAACCTTATAGAAATTCATTTTTATTGCCATTTTATCTAAAACTTCATCGTTACCCACGTGTTCGGTCCACGGTATCCTTAGCATCCTTCTGTAGAACATTTCTATTGCTTTACGTCTCTTCTTCATCTTTGAGGCGATCGTCCATTACTCATTACCAAACAGGAAGGACAGATATCACGTAGCAATTTAGTTTTCTTTTCTTTGTTTCTAGCGAAATTTTCCTTTTTCTTATTACTCTGCTTGGCTTTAAGAATGTTTATATTCAGTCAGTTATGTACTATGCGTGATACACACATGCGATCATGTATCTTTCGATGAATTACAGATTTTTTCCCCGCAGGAGGTTTCCATTTCTTTCTAGACCAGTTCCCATCCAAGACAATAGAACCACGTCTGTCCAGCTATTTCGCCTTTGGATTTAAGTCTCCGCTGTTAAACCACTTCCCAGATATTTAAATCTCCGCACTTGTTTGATATGTCCTGTGAGTATCAGATTTTCTGAGCCCTATTTCCTCATTATATTCTCCAGAAATTTCAACTGTCCCTTCTTGGTGTCAAGTATGAGTTTCCTTTTCGATTCTATATTATCTAAAACTTCGACGTTTTTACATGTTCGGTCCACGGTATCCTCAGCATTCTTCTGTAGGACAACATTTCTGTTGCTTAAAGTCTCTTACTAAAACAGTCTTCTATGTGTCGTGTCTCATCAGAATGTAATCGATCATGGCTCTCCTCAACTTCCCGTCCCTTGTAGCTCATAATAAACATTGTCTTTCTGTTATTTTCCTCAAGCCCTATTCTGCCATCTATTTGTTCAACCTCATTATGTTATGCGTTGTTTTCCTCTGTCTCGTGAGTATCAGATTTTCTAAGCCGTCCTTCCTCATTGTGTTGCTCAGAAACATCAACTGTCACTTTCTGATGTTAAGTATAAGTTTCCTTTTTGTTTCTATATTCTCCAAAGCTTCGTCATTACTCACATACACGGTCCACGGTATCCTCAGCATCCTTCTGTAGAACATTTTTATTGCTTCAAGTCTCTTCTTCATCTTTAAGGCGATCGTTCAGAATTTTTTCCATAGAGGAAGGACAGATATCATGTAACAGTTCAGGACTCTTTTCTTTGTTTCTAGAGAAAATTACTGATTTCTTATCACTCTTTTTTTTTTTTTTTCGTTTTCTTTCGGAGAAATTTAAAAAAAAAAAAAAAGTTCTTTTATTGATAAGAATGGAAGGAAAGATGCCAAGTGAAAATAAATCGTTTGGCTTTTTGAAGCAGAATAAAAATAAACATTTTCTTTGTTCGTCTTACAGTCTTTTGTCAATAAATTATTCATTTCTTTGTGTCATTGGACGAAAAGAAAGAGCTGACATTTTGGAAACAATAAGAATATTCAGTGAAAATACCGACACAAAAACAGAAAGAAGATAAATAAGAGAGAGAGGGGGAGAGAGGGGGAGGGAGAGAGAGAGAGATTGTGTGTGTGTGTGTGTGTGTGTGTGTGTGTGTGTGTGTGTGTGTGTGTGTGTGTGTGTGTGACAGTTTGGGCGGGAGAAAGAAAGAATAAAGAGAAAGTTTTATAAACGAAGCCAGGAGAAGGCAATCAGCAGGGGATGAGAAGAAGCATACACAGTAACAGATAGAGTCAAACGCAGCGCTTAAAATACAGTAAGACGTTTCTTCTTCAATGTGCCATGTCCCTTCAGGACGTTGACGATCATGACTCTTCACAACTTCCTCTCTTTTTCAGCTCTTAATAAATTTTGTTTCTTGCGTTATCTCTCTGTTGCGGATTCCGAGATGAAATTCGGTCTCTAATGAATGACAAACGCAGGAATTAAAGATAAGAAATTAAATGTATTTGCACAATAATCCAATGGGTAACTCTGTTAGTAAATCCAGGAACGCGGTTAGTAGCAATAATAATGATAATAATAATAATAATAATATATATATATATATATATATATATATATATATATATATATATATATATATATATATATATATCCAAGTATATGATTAGTGTATATGGAATGAATTCCAATAACCAACAATTACTATTCTTAAAAGAGTGCTCAATACAAAGTAGAGCAGATATAATTATTTATTTTAAATTATTTATTGGTTTTATTTTACATTCAACATCATCACTTGATAAGACACCGAGGGTGTTGAAACAAAATGGCTATTTTTGTAGTGATTTTATAACATATTTATGTTATAATTTTTTTTTAAATAAATAATTATATATATATATATATACAGTCTCAAAGTAGGACTTCCTTAGAGTCTACATGCTTGTAACTGTGACGTCTACAAGTGGGTACCTCACACTATTACTCTACCTCCAACTCAATCACAATCTCTGCCCACTCTCTGTCTATATTCTGACTGACTCTGAGTATTTAACGGCAACAGTCCAAGTAACACTCTGGTCGAGTCCACTTATATGAAAAAGGGGAGGACTGCATAACACTCTCCTAAACCTACACAAGGCCCAGGAGCCACTCAATGTGCAGAGTATTCTGAAAGAGTTGGTGGTACGGCAGCTCGGAAAACTCACTCTGATCATTCTGGTAAGAAAAGAAATCCTGAATTTGTTGGTGAGAGCCTCAGACGCTACTTGAAGGCCGACATCAAATGTCTTGAGGTGGTAGTGCTGAATTAGGTCAAGAGGGTGGCTGCTGGAAGATACTATATCTGGCAAAATGTCTCTACACCATGCCACACAAGCAGGAGACACCAGTCATGGCTACTTACATCTGGCCACTGAACTCCCCAGATTGATTAGTATGTGTGAGGCGCAGTTGAGTGAGAGATAAACAAAACTTGTAACATCAAAGATAAACTGAGGTTAAGGATTATGGCAACATTCACCAAAGTTAAACAAGGAGAAGGTCCAGAAGAGTTGCAGGTGATTCCAAAGTCGTTTGGTGATCGTCTTGAAGCCAATGACGATTTTATTGAACAAATTTACTCATTAATATTTCAAGATATTTTTGCGTAATTTTGGTAAACATACCTGCTAAAATGAGATATCAGTTTTATTATCATTTTTGCGTAATTTAGATGACAATTTATCCATTACAGCCTTTATATAGATAAAATTTTAACATACAACGTGTGTTATCACGTGCGATACCCTGTCTTCATCAGCCGCCGACCAGGGGTGATATCACGGTTACAGTGGATATGGCGGAACCGCCACCCCTGGCGCCACCCCTGGCGCCACCAGCAGCGTTTGCCACCAGGCAGGGTATGAAGATAAGCTAATTGATCGTTCCTTTAAGTAAATTCTATCTGTAATGAAAGTTTCCTGGACGCGTTTGCCGTTATTGACGCGCTCGTAAAAATCGTTATAGACGACGACGCAAATATTTAATTTGCGCATGTTAGGTTGTGATGTTGCGCGCATTTTATTTGCTTGTTTTGATCTCGACCAAATCCAACTTGACGCGTGTTGAACAGTTTTTTGAATGCGATGCGAAACGGTTTTCAACCAACGGCCAGTGATGCCTATTTTTGAAAGGAAGGAAATGACCGAATGTCCCAGAAACCCACGACACCCAATCTCAATAGGCATCACGTGACAATTCCAACCATTTTCCATACACTCGGCACGCAGTGAATCGTACCGGGTTTTTCTTTAGTTCGTGCGCTTCCACCCTGTTCTCTTCCCAAGGGACTGTTAACTCTATTAGGAACACAGTTTTTTTTTTGAGTCGGATCACAACACAATGTCGGGATGCTTGTCTGTGCGATGTATATTGGACATTTTAGATATACACAGCATATGGCCGCATTCACCACCTTAAACGAGGAGACCGTCCAGAAGTGTTACAGGAGAATCCGATGTCGTCTAGAGGCTGTGGTTGAAGCCAATGGCGATTTTATTGAATAAATTTGCTCTTTAGTATTTCAAGATATGTTAATGCCATTTGGCAAATATTTCTGTTAAAATGAGATGTCAGTGTTTCATTTTCGCGTCATTTAGGCGACAATTTATCTATTATGTGTGGGCGGAGTTAAGCGAGAGACCAACAAAAATCCTTGTAACACCAAGGCTAAACTGAAGACAAGGATTATGACAGCCTTCAACACCTTGAACAAGGAGACTGTCCAGAAGAGATGCAGGAAGATTCGAACTCATCTGGAGGCCATGGTTGAAGTCAATGGCGATTTTACTGAATAAATTTGTTTTTTAATATTTCAAGATATGTTAGTGACATTTTGGTAAAAATATATCTGTTAAAATGAGATGTCAGTGTTATTTTTATTTTTGCGTAATGTAGACGACATCACATACTGTATATCTGGGGGTGGGGAGAAACTTTCGAGGCTACCTCCTTGTATACAGTGAACTTCGTGAGTTGCCGAGGAACCACATTCCTTTTTATACATATATATATTCCTTTATTATAGATAAAGTTAAATTATAACTTAATAAATGTTCTTTTATCTGCCGTATCTCTTCAGAATATAGGTGATCATGTGTCTCCACAACTTCTTCTCCTTTTAAAGCTCTAGGCAATATCTGTCTCCTTAGTGACCTTCAGAAGTCTTTTGGGTTTACAAGAATGAAATCTGTGAAGCCTTTCTGGCTAGAAATCGGCACCTTCTCATAACAATATTTCTCTTATATTATAATACTTTTTTCTTCTATTTGCCGTATACCTTCAAGATGCGGGTGATCATGGCTCTCCACCTCCTCCATTATCTATCTATCTCAGTCTGTCCATATCTATCTATCTATCTATCTCAGTCTGTTCACCTATCTATCTATCTATTTCAATTTGCTCGTATCTACCTACATATCACAGTCTCTTCGCATATCTATCTGTTTTTCTATCTATCTATCGATATATCTATATCTATATATATATATCAGTCAGTTTATATCTATCTATCTATCTATCTATCTATCTATCTTGTTAAGGGGCCCACCCCTTTTTTCATACAAGTGGACTCGACCAGTGTGTACCTGAACTGCTGCCGTTAAATACCCAGAGTCAGTCAGAGTGAGGGAGGAGAGCAGAGATTGTGATTGAGTTGGAGGTAGGGTAATAGTGTGAGGTAACCGCTTGTAGAAGTCACAGATGCGAGCACGTAGACTCTAAGGAAGTCATATTTCGAGACTGAGTTTACCAGACTGTATATATATATATATATATATATATATATATATATATATATATATATATATATATATATTATTATTATTATTATTATTATTATTATTGCTATTAACCGCGTTTCTGGATCCACGAACCGTATTACCAATTGTATTATTTTGTAAATACATTTATTAGCTATATTTCATTCCTGCGTTTGTCATTTATTGGTGATCGGATTTCATCTCGGAATCCACAACAAATTGGCTACGAAGATACGAACTCACGCGGAGAAGAAAAAATCAACAAAAGAAAAATCTCCCTCGTCGTCGAACAACAAATTGGCGACGAAGATTCGAACATACACGGGAAGAAAAAACAAAAAAAAATCCTCCCCTCGTCCACAACAAATTAGCGACAAACAGTTACGACGAGTAAAAATACGTAAAATTGAGCTATTATGGAAGATTTTAAAAATATTTTGGTAGAACTGATAAAACACAAAAATGATCAACAATTACAACTACAAGAACAAATGGAAGAAAAATGGCAAAAGCAATTGTTACAAACGCAAAAGGAAAATCAAAAAGACAAATAGAGTTCCATGAACTAATATTGAAAGTAGCGGGCAACAAGCAATTAGATATTGAAAAAGAAGCAACTTTTTCGCAAGTCTCAGTGGGGAATACCATAGAGATTTTCAAATATTCTCTAGATGAGGACAAAAATTTTGGAGATTACTTCAGAAGACATGAAGATATCTTTAACATCGACTGTCAAAATTGGACAGAAGCAAAAAAGCTACGTCTATTGCTTAGAAAAATTAGGAACTGAAGAATATACAAAGTTCGTGGATTATATCTTGCCAAAAAAGACGAACGAATTACCATTTGACGAAGCACTGATATGTCTTAAAGAACTCTTCAGCCCGAAAACATCACTCTTCCATAGGAGGTGGAAATGCTTTAACCTGGTAAAGGGCAATAATGAGGATTGTTCCACGTTTGCCGCAATCGTAAATAAAAACTGTGACGACTTCAAACTAGCGGAATTATCTCCGGACAATTTCAAATGTCTCATATTTGTTCAAGGGTTAGTTTCAACAAAAGATAGCGAAATTCGCAGAAGAATGCTTGCAAAATTACAAAATGAACCGGGTCTAACATTACAGCAATTATCGGAAGATTGCCAGAGATGTCTAAGTATAAAGAAAGACGCGAAAGACATTGAGGATCAGCTGCTGCTCATATACGTAAGTTAAACAAAAGTCTTTCCCCGGAAAGAAAACTAAAATTTTACGACAATGAAAAAAGATTCTCACCCTCCCCAGAAAGAAAAAGAAAATTTTATAACAAGAGGAAAAGTACAACATACAGGACAAATTATGACGAAAATCAGCATGTTATCGATGTGGAGGACTACATTGGCACAAGTATTGCCGCTTTAGATATAAAAACTGTCTTGAATGTGGAAAAAAGAGCCACAAGGCATCGCAATGTAGAAATAGAAAAGATACTAATAGAATAAGAGCTACAAGGATGAATAACGATGACAACACCAACATAAGGAAATATGTAGAACTGGAAATTTTGAATAAAAAGATTAAATTACAACTGGATTCGGGTTCCGACCTCATGATAATCAACTTACAGACATGAGGAAACTCAACAGACCTACCATGTTACACACAAAAAATAGCCACGTCGGTTACAGGCAAACGATTAAAATTTGAGGGAGAAATAATCGTGAATGTTAAATTTCACGGCAAAACAAAAAACTTAAGATATACGTCATGAAAGATACTGAAAATCAAGTAGGTATAGACTGGATGCAGAAGTTCAATGAAGCCACTTCTTACGATTTTCGGTTCAAAAAAAGGTCTACCAGTCTACACAGCGAACAGACTTTTAAGATGGGGAACTGTGTTACTAAACTACAATTTTAAACTGGAGTTCTTACCGTCAAAGAAAATAGGACACGCTGACGGACTATCGCGATTAATACCTGCGAAAGGCGAACCGTTTGAAGATTCGGTAATTGCGGCATTACAAGCTGAAGATGAAATCAGTAAGGTACTATGCAATACAATAAAGGAACTACCTGTAACGCTGCTAGAGATAAGACGAGAAGCAGAAAGAGACGAGTTTATTCAGGAGACCAAGAAAAAAATAGAAGAAAAAGTGAGGAATTTAGCAGACAGTTTCTCAATCTCTGACAACATATTATTGTATAACGAGAGAGTAGTAATACCGAAGTGGCTACGAAGACGGATCTTAAATGATTTTTACTTAGGACATCCCTGAAAAAATCGGATGAAATCACTTAGGAGAAGTTTTGTCTACTGGCCGAACATGGACGATGATATCACGCAAATGGTGGAAAGTTGCAAAGGTTGTGCTACTGCGGCGAAAAAACCACCCTCTATACAAAAGCCATGGCCTAAAGTCGACAGACCGTGGTCCAGAATACACGTGCATTACGCAGGACCCATTAAAGGTTACTACTACAGTAGATAGTTTCAGTAAATGGCCAGAGGTTGCCAGACGAAAGAAAACACCATAAACTATTTACACAAACAATTCGAGATTTGGCGTCGCAGATTGTTTGGTAAGCGATCACGGCACACAGTTTACCTCCAGTTACTTCAAAGTATTTTGTGGGACATATCAAGTAAAACATATCAAGATAGTCCCGTACCACCCGAGGTCGAACGGACAAGCTGAAAGATTCGTTGACACATTAAAAAGAGCGCTAAAAAAACCGAGGATGCACCGACGATAAAAGCGATACAACAGTTCCTCCAAGTGTACAGAATAACACCTAACGTGAACACGCCATCGGGTCTTTCACCAGCGGAATTGATGTTTGCTCGGAGAATAAGGTCTGTGTTTGACAAATTATTGCCAAACAAGAACAAAAACCAGTATACACCGATTATACCAAAGAGATCATTTAAACCTGGAGAACAGGTTTATTTTAGGATGTTTAGAAACAATATGGCTTACTGGGAGCCGGGCACAATAATCAACAGATTAGGAAATCTAATGTACACAGTACAAGGAGAGAAGTTTTCACATAGAAGACATATCGACCAATTACAAAAAGACAGGTAGAGGAACCACGCTCGTCACCCGCAGAAAACGACGATTCTATGGATATAATCGTCGAAGCGTTTGAGATTCAAAGACCGCCGGAAGACACAGAAATAAGAAGGTCAAACAGGAAGAGAAAATTGGTCGAACCCCTGATTATCAACCATAAGAGACAAAAATACTAGCTGTCCACAAAAAGGGATCTAAGGAGAGGGGTGTTGGGTTCCACCCCTTTTTTCATACAAGTGGACTCGACTAGTGTGTACCTGGACTGCTGCTGTTAAATACCCAGAGTCAGTCAGAGTGTGGGAGGAGAGCAGAGATTGTGATTCCTGCGTTTGTCCTTCATTGAAGACCGGATTTCATCTCGGAATGCACAACATATATATATATATATATAGTCTTAAGGTGTGTTATATTTATGGGATAAAGTGCTCAATATCAGAGACAGAGCGTGTGTAGATATAAAAGTGAACATTGAAGTCAACACTTAGAGGCGATAGGCTGTTTCAGGCCCGACGATTGCGTCTAGCATGAAACTGCCTGTCGCCTCTAAGTGTTGACTTCAATATTCACTTTTATACATATATATATATATATATATATATATATATATATATATATATATATATATATATATCAGTCTGTTTATATCTATCTATCTATCTATCTATCTATCTATGTATACACGAGTAATGTCATGAAGTTTTACTAAAAAAAAGTTAGTCGACCAATGCAGGTGGTATGTAATGAAGTATCATAAAAGTAGACCATGTATGGTCTATCATCCCGTATACGATCTTCAAAGCATAAAGCCTCATTGGGAGTTGAACCGTCTATCGTGCCTCGGGATCTGACCTGTGATAATGTTTAATTTTGACGTATTGCAAATTACAAACCGCTTCTGTTCCACACTTAGATTTTAGATCTGGTCATCTTGGAGGTACTACCATACATTGGGATCATCTTCATGGATATTTACTAATGATCTGAAAAGAGTTCTAGGCAGGAAATAAAGGAAAGAAGGTCGAGCTGGGAAGAGAACCCTGTAGGACGCCTTCTTTTATCTCGGCTGGGTTAGGATTATACGTTTGTAAGGAAAGAGCAGACACGCCTTAACTGCGTGAACGCACTCGATCTATGAACAAAGGATTTATGATAAAAACCCCTAAGGGGTGTTATTGCTACACGTTAGTGCAAATGAGAAAGGATCTTGGAAATCAACTTATTTCATATTGTATATTACGTCTCGCCGTTCCCGCGGGAAGTGAGGCGTGGTCTGTTGGCAGGGTCCACTTTTTCGTGTTAACCAAACAATTGAACGAGAAGTATACAACACATGACATATCGAATTTTCGCGGGTCTCACAAAGTGTTTGTATCTTTTTAAGGTGGTAGTCTAAAAGGGCAAAAACGGCGAAAAAAAAGGGACGGCAAATGCGAAAAAGTGGATTAGGTTATCGGTAAATGCGTTGACAAAATAAACTGATATAATTAACAGAATATGAAACAAAGAAATGGGTCGTGCCAAGAGGGAAAACCGGTTTCATAGATTGGTAAGAATTTGTTAAATATATAAGTAAACGTCGTGTAGCTTTTAACACCTAGAGAAGTCAAAACTTAAGAGATATTGTTTTAGCACTTCAGGTTCTCCGTACAAAAATATCAAAGCAAGTCTATTTTCACATCGTCAAATATGTCAGTTCGATTGAATATTATCAAATTTTCTGCCCCAGTTAAATCAGAAGACATTATCAAGATTTTTCTGTAGTATTGAGAAAATTTAACAGAGTATTAGGCAAAGAAACTTACTCTTACTCAACGAAATTTACTCTTCACAGCTGTGAACGTGTATGTCCACGGTAATATTCTTTTAAAACTTATTTTCATAATAAAACAGGCCGTCTACTCAAATATGATTATCCACAGAATAATTTTAATCGGCATTTTGCTATAATCTATATTTCTACGTTAACATTGTTTTAAAACTTACTTTTCATCATCACATATCTATGACCTTGTATCTCCAAGATAATATTGTTTTAAAACGTACTTTAATTATAAAACAGGCCGTCTACTCAAACATGGGTATCCACAAAATAATTTTACTCTTCAATTTTAGTGGATTTTTAAAAAGATTAATTGAACGTTGATCGCCCGTAGCACTCCTCTGTGGCCGAGCGGTTTAAAGGACGCCCTATCAGACCGTAGTTCGGCCCACAAAGGTGGACACAGATTCGAAAAACTCATTTTAAGTCTATCGAATGTGCAGGCCGTTTGACGTAATACTAATAAAACAGGACGTCTACTAAAAGACGGTTATCCACAAAATAATTTTATACTTTACACTGCTATGACCTTGTATTTACACGGTAATATTATTTTGAAAAGTACTTTAATAATAAAACAGGCCGTCTACTCGAATATGGTTATCCACAAAATAATTTTAATCAGCACATTGCTAAAACCTATATTTCCACGGTAACATTGTTTTAAAACTTACTTTCATTATGGTTATCCACAAAATAAGTTTAATCATCACATATCTATGACCTTGTATTTCCACAGTAATATTGTTTTAAAACGTACTTTAATAATAAAACCGGACGTCTACTTAAACATGGTTATCCACAAAATAATTTTATTCATCATACAGCTATAACCTTATATTTCCCCGGTACTATTGTCTTAAAAATCTTTTTTAAAATTTCAATAAAACAGTAATATATGAAATTGAATGTATACATTTTTGTCATCGGTTTTAAGCTATATATATATATATATATATATATATATTAGGTTGGTGCAAAAATAATGTCGTTTTCTCACTTAGTAACATATGTGAGAAAACGACATTATTTTTGTACCAACCTAATATATATATATATATATATATATATATATATATATATATATATATATATATATATATATATAATAAGAAACTTCGCTTTTTACGTTTTTCATATTATTTTATTTTAAAGGATATAAGTGTATATTGTAAGGCAGATCGCCCTCCTTTGGTAGTTTAATTATTTCAAGATTATTTCGTAGTTTAATGTATTTTAACTGAGCCCAAATTTGTGAATAGAGTTTTAAATCAATTTTAAAGAAATATTATTATTATTTTTTGTGTGTACAGTCAAACATATGGCATATTTAAGGACAATTATTTTCATTTTGCGAATACATCCAATTGAAAGTTAACTGATTATAATAATAAAGATAAGAAGCAGGCTAAATGACACAAATGTGATAGTAGGGGGTTGAATTTAAGTCCCTCCTCCCACAAAGAAAAAATAAAATCAAAACGGCCAATATTTAGAGTAAGACATCAAGCCATACTTAGGGAAAAAAGGATTAAATTTAGGAAGGTTAAGAAAAAGAAAGAAAAGGAGACAGTCCCCGCCGTGGACCATTTAAAAGACAGTCCGAACAGCCGATTGGTTGTTAAAAGAATCCAGTCTGGTGTGCGGAAAACGTGGCCTTTCTTCGTCTACTTTTTAAAAAGGCCAGAGTAGCTGTTAGCGTTTGATTGCGAGGGGGAATCAGGGATTGATCTCCTCTGATTGGGTGGAATTAGTGATGGTTAGTATGATGTTGAAAGACTCGAATCCTTGATGAACCAAGTAAAATTACATCACTGATGAACCCCACCGGCGCTTACTTAAAAGCGTATTTTTGAATTATGACAAAGTTTACCCTAGGGCCATGCAAATAAATAAATAAAATAAAATAAAACAGTGTATGAAAAGAATGTATTATTCTTCATAGATAGAACTCGGAGGTAATGAGGGTGGTTTGTTACGATGTAAGTGTCATGGCGGGCCATAACCGTGAAGGTTAGACCTGGCCGAACTAAGGAATGTAGTTTGGCCGAGCACATTCCATGAAAGTAGCGATAGAGCAGTGAGAGACTTAGCACGCCCCGCACGTGAGATAGAGGTTGAAGAATGAAAAATAAGTTGTTACCCACAAGGACGGGAAGACGCTTTTGGATTATATAGAGCTTGGAGAATGAGAACTTGGCAATTGCCACCCAAATATGACAACAGGACGACAATGTTTGGCCTAATCTGGTTATTACAAAGGAAAAAAAAATGCGGATATAGTTTATCGTGATACTTAGGACGCGGATGTAGTTTATCGTCTTAGCCAGGAGGCGGATGTAGTTTATCGTCTTACCCAGGACGCCTATGTAGTTTATCGTCATACCCAGGACGCGGATGTAGTTTATCGTCTTCGCCAGGACGCGGATGTAGTTTATCATCATACCCAGGACGTGGATGTAGTTTATCGTCTTAGCCAGGAGGCGGATGTAGTTTATCGTCTTACCCAGAACGCGGATGTAGTTTATCGTCATACCCAAGACGCGGATGTAGTTTATCTTCTTACCCAGTACGCGGATGTAGTTAATCGTCATACCCAGGAGGGGATGTAGTTAATCGTCATACCCAGGAGGGGATGTATTTTATGTAACTTAACGTCATACCCAGGAGGGGGATGTATTTTATCGTCTTAGGCGGATGTAGTTAATCGTCATACCCAAGACGCGGATGTAGTTTATCGTCTTACCCAGTACGCGGATGTAGTTAATAGTCATACCCAGGACGCGAATGTAGTTTATCGTCTTACCCAGGACGCGGATGTAGATTATCGTCATACCCAGGAGGCGGATGTATTTTATCGTCTTAGCCAAGTGGCGGATGTAGTTAATCGTCATACCCAAAACGCGTATGTACTTTATCGTCTTACCCAGTACGCGGATGTAGTTAATAGTCATACCCAGGACGCGAATGTAGTTTATCGTCTTACCCAGGACGCGGATGTAGATTATCGTCATACCCAGGAGGCGGATGTACTTTATCGTCTTAGCCAAGTGGCGGATGTAGTTAATCGTCATACCCAGGACGCTGATATAGTTTATCGTCATACCCAGGACGCGGATTTAGTTCGTCGTTATACCCATGACGAGGATGTAGTTTATCGTCTTACCCAGGACGTGGATGTAGTTTATCGTCTTAGCCAAAAGGCAGATGTAATTTATCGTCTTAGACAAGAGGGTGATGTAGTTTATCGTCATACCCAGGACGAAGATGTAGTTTATCGTCTTACCCTGGACGGAGATGTAGTTTATCGTCAGACCCAAGACGCGGCTGTAGTTTATCGTCTTACCCAGTACACGGATGTAGTTTATCGTCATACCCAGAACCCGGATGTAGTTTATCGTCTTACCCAAGCCGCGGTTGTAGTTTATTGTCTTAGCCAAGAGGCGTATGTAGTTTATCGTCATACCCAAGACGCGGATGTAGTTTATCATCTTACCCAGGAGGCGGATGCAGTTTAGCGTCTTACCCAGGAGGCGGATGTAATTTATCCTCTTACCCAGGACGCGGTTCTAGTTTATCGTCTTAGTCAGGACGCGGATGTAGTTTATCGTCTTACCCAGTACGCGGGTGTAGTTAATCGTCATACCCAGGACGCGGATGTACTTTATCGTCATACCCAGGAGGCTGCTGTATTTTATCATCATACCCAAGACATGTATCTAATTTATCGTCTTACCCAGTACGCGGATGTAGTTAATCGTCATACCCAAGATTCGTATTTAGTTTATCGTCATACCCAGGACACGGATGTAGTTTATCGTCATACCCAGGATGTGGATGTAGTTTATCATCTTAGCCAGAACGCGGATGTAGATTATCGTCATACCCAAGACGCGGCTGTAGTTTATCGTCTTACCCAATACGCGGATGTAGTTAATCGTCATACCCAGGAGGCGGATGTATTTTATCGCGTTAGCCAAGAGGCGGATGTAGTTAATCGTCATACCCAGGACGCGGATATAGTTTATCATCATACCCAAGACGCGTATGTACCGCGTGTTAGCCAAGCGGCGGATGTAATTTATCGTCTTAGACAAGAGGGGGATGTAGTTTATCGTCATACCCAAGACCCGGATATAGCTTATCGTCATAGCCAGGATGCGTATGTAGTTTATCGTCTTACCCAGAAGGAAGATGTAGTTTATCGTCTTAACCAGGACGCCGATATAGTTTATCATCAGACCCAAGACGCGGTTGTAGTTTATCGTCTTAGCCAAGAGGCGTATGTAATTTATCGTCATACCCAGGACGATGCCTATGTACTTTATCGTCATACCCAGGACGCGGATGTAGTTTATCTTCTTACCCAAAACGCGGACGTAGTTTATCGTTTTAGCCAAGAGGCGTATGTAGTTTATCGTCATACACAGGACGCGGATGTAGTTTATCATCTTACCCAGGAGGCGGATGCAGTTTATCCTCTTACCCAGTAGGCGGATGTAATTTATCTTCTACCCAGGATGCGGATCTAGTTTATCCTCTTACCTAGGACACGGATCTAGTTTATCGTCTTAGTCAGGAGGTGCATGTAGTTTATCTTCTTACCCAGGACGCGGATGTAGTTTATCGTCTTACCGAGTACGCGGATGTAGTTAATCGTCCTACCCAGGACGCGGATGTACTTTATCGTCATACCCAGGATGGGGATGTATTTTATCGTCTTATCCAAGAGGCGGATGTAGTTAATCGTCATACCCAGGACGCGGATGTAGTTTATCATCATACCCAAGACACGTATGTACTTTATCGTCTTACCCAATACGCGGTTGTAGTTAATCGTCATACCCAGGTATCGTATGTAGTTTATCGTCATACCCAGGACGCGGATGTAGTTCATCGTCATACCCATGACGAGGATGTAGTTTATCGTCTTACCCAGGAGGCGGATGTAGTTTATCGTCTTACCCAGGACGCCTATGTAGTTCATCGTCATACCCAGGACGTCGTTGTAATTTATCGTCATACCCATGACAAGGATGTAGTTTATCGTCTTACCCAGGATGCCTGTGTAGTTTATCGTCATACCCAGGACGCGGATGTAGTTTATCTTCTTACCCAAGACGCGGATGTAGTTTATCGTCTTAGCCAAGAGGCGTATGTAGTTTATCGTCATACCCAGGGCACGAATGTACTTCATTGTCATACCCAGGACGCGGATCTAGTTTATCCTCTTACCCAGGACAAGGATGTAGTTTATCGTCTTAGCCCGTAGGCGGGTGTAATTTATCGTCTTAGCCATGAAGCGGATGTAGTTTTTCGTCTTAGCCAGGTGGCGGATGTCGTTTATCGTCTTACCCAGGACGCGGATGTAGTTTATCGTTTACGCTCGAGGGGTAATTTTTCGGTTTAGGTTTACAATGTTTTATTACATATCGACATGCCAATGAATTATTTAATTCTTTTAAGAAATCAGCTTGAAAATCAGTTTTCATGGACGTATTTTTGTAAAATGCGTATTTCTAGAGTGTCTGGTTTGATTTGAATTATTTTCATTTACGGCATATCAACATCTCAATGGGTTATTTAATTCCGACAAGATTTTTAGGATCGGTTCGTATGAATGTATTCTTTGTAAGAAATCTGTTTGTAGATCAGGTTTCATTTTTTAAAAAGGTTTTTGTTTAGTGTCAAATATATTGTTGGTATTTTTTTTCAAAAAGTATATTGCTGGTAATAATTAAAAAAAAATATACACATTGCTGGTAATTTTGTTTTCAAAATTGTATTGCTTATAATACTTTTTAAATATATATTACTAGATATTTTTACTATAAAAATCTACTATACGTTCATCGTGTTTTGATCACAGTTTGGGGTTAACTATTCACCCATAGCTGGGACCCTAATAGGTGCTACCACTCCGGGCCAGCGTGGACCTGGGAACACAGCAATTAAGAGGTTGTTCGACGATCCCCAAAACCTTCCAATCCGAGGAATTGCTGCCGGGTGTAGTTCATCGTCATACCCAGGACGATTAATTTTTTGTGTTTAAAAAGCTACTTTTAGAATTTTAATAAAATTATGAAGCATTAAACTGAATTTATACATTTTTGTTTCTCTAATGACAACCAAAAAATTTCTAAACTCTTTTCAATCATTTAATTTTTTATTTAGAAAATAATTAATTTATAATTCGTAATTAATTTATTAAATTTAATAATCTATTTAATTAATTAAATTTAATTAATTTTATAATCTGTAATTAATTTTTAAATGCAATGTCAATCGTTATCATCTGTCTTAATTCTTATGCTTTTATTGTCCTCTCTACTTAATAGTAGTTTTTTCCTCATATATTCTAGTTCAGAGAATGAAGATAAAAACCTCTGATCGGGAGTGGTAGTATTTGTTCGGGTCCTAGCTATGGCCAAATAGTGTACCCCCAAACTGAAAACAAACACCATGAAAGTTTAAAAATACATTTTGATATTATTAGGAACAACAATATATTTTTAAGTCGAAATTACCAGCAATAAAAATTTTCGTAGAATTCCGAATTAGTTGTACATATATTTCATCCGTAGTTAACTGCATAGAATTGCGTTATATATATATATATATATATATATATATATATATATATATATATATATATAGTTGAAGCCATAAAATTGATGAAAATATTTAGATTTTGGCATTAAATGACCCACAGAGCTGTTGATATGCCGCAAAACAAAAGTAACCAAACAACTAACATGAAAGAACTCGTGACAAGCAATACCCTACAATTCCTTAAATAAATTTAAACTGTATTCCAATATATAACATCAACAAAACTACAACTTAGAACACATATAACACTGCCTCTAATAATTATGTTCACACAAATATGTATATGAACAAAAACTGAGTAACATCTACCATGTATTCTATTGTGAAAGCAGAATAACATATATCATATTCTATTTTTTTAAATTTCGGTGTAATATCGTTGACGGGGCGTCGTAGGGTCTGGACAAAAATCAAATTTTGTCCTTGGTCCAATCGACCTTGTGTCACACCCAGCCTTGGTGGAGGAGGCCAGGTAAATATACTTGACACACAGCCAGAGTAATGTTGCACCTAGTGAGGATCAAACTCAATCCAAGCAAGAATCTTCCTAAATACAAATTTTAATTTTAAGAAGTGTCAGTTACCGAAATTTTCATGGAACGAACAACGCCGGGAAAAAAATAATCTACAATATATTGAGTAGATGTAAACTTGTTTTATTCGCCTTTTTTAGCACATACTAACAAATTGTAGCGACTTCAGCCAAATCCGTTTAAAAATACTACCCAACAACCAACATGAAAAAAACTCTTTCATGACCTTAATCCATAAAATATCCTACAATCTCTTAAAGTAATCAAACTGTATTCAAAAACACATCTTCAACAAGACTACAGCATAAAACACACATATCACCGCCTTTAGTAAATATGTCCATACAAACAAATATATGCATAAAAGCGGAGTAATATCTACCATGTAGTCAACTGTGAAAGCAGAATAATATATATCATATTTTTATTACTTCAAAGGTGTCAAGAAGATTAAATTTCGGTATTAGACGGACCATGAGGAGTTGATATGCCGTTAAACAAACAAATAAAATTAAATTATTAGCCTTTATATCACCTTAGTAACCATGTATTTCGTTGGGGAAAATAATCTACAATATATTGAGTAGATGTAAACTTGTTTTATTAACCTGTTTTAGCACATACTAACAAATTGTAGCGACTTCAGCCAAATCCGTTTAAAAATACTACCCAACAACCAACATGAAAAAAACTCTTTCATGACATTAATCCATAAAATATCCGACAATTTCTTAAAGAAATCAAACTTTAATCCAAAATATAACATCAACAAAACTACAACATAAAACACACATATCACCGCCTCTAGTAATTATGTCCACACAAACATGTATATGAACAAAAGCTGAGTATCATCTACCATGTATTCTATTGTGAAAGCAGAATAATATATATCATATTTTTATTATTTCAAGACTTCGAAGAAAATTAAATTTCGACATTAAATGACCCATAAAGAAGTTGATATGCCGTTAAACAAAGCAATCAATCCATCATATTCTCTAGCATTCAGTAACCTCTTGCATTTATTGCCTTGATAGGGGTGAAATGATTAGAAAAATGACTAAGCATAAGTACATGAAAAATTAAATTTTTAATTTTATTTTGAACATTTTGTATTTGGTTTTAGACATTTTTGAAAACAAAATACCTAACACCTTCATATGTTAAAAAAAACATTTAAAAAGATTTTAAAGATATTATATCGGCAACACATTGGAAAGCAGACATATTTGTTCGTTTATTTTAGCTCCTCAAATGTCAACGAAATGCGTTTATGTGAAATGTCAACAAAAATCATGAAGCTCAAGAAAAAGGACATATTTTATTTTTTTTCTCTTTTTCTTTCCCTTTGCAAAGAACATTTTGTAAGTTGGTTAGAAGCGGCATTCATTGCCGTAATTGCATCAAATTTAGCCCAAATTCAAAATCGATTAGAGGTGAGGCTTGAAACGTGAAACTTTCAGATAAGTAAATAAATCAAATAAGAAAAAAAAACTATTTACTCTATTTACATTGTCCGGATTGTTGTCCACATCTTTATTGTCATATTCACAACGTTTCGGCCGTTGTACACTCCGTCCTTCTTCAGGATCTGTCTATATTTCTGAAATGAGGTTTTGTAATTATTTACACTATTTACATTGTTCAGACTGCTGTCCTCATCTTTTTTGCCATATTCATGACTTTTCGGCCGCTGTACGCTCCGGCCTTCTTCAGGATCTGTCAACATTTCTGAGATGATGTGTTGTAACTATTAAAACTATTTATATTGTCTGAGTGGTTGTCCTCATCTTTATTGCTATATTCACGACGTTTCGGCCGCTGTAAGCTCAGGACTTCTTCAGGATCTGTCAACATTTCTGAGATGAAGTATTTTATCTATTTACACTATTTACATTGGTCGGACTGTTGTCCTCATCTTTATCGTCATATTCACGTTTTACTCTCCGGCCTTCTTCGGGGATATACGTTGTAATTTCGAACTGAAGCTTTTATTTAGACCACTGTGATCCATTATTTTAGTTCAACGCACTATGACTTTTCCAGATATCTCCAAGGTCACACGTCCCAGATGACAAA
>OZ010607.1:77017442-77044942 GCA_963932145.1 Acanthosepion lycidas | reverse complement strand
TTTCCTATTTCTTTTTAAAATCATTTCAATCAATTCACCCAAGAAAGGCCATAAAGCCATTAAACGGAAGAGGTTAGTGAGTGTTAAAGAATACGAGAAAAAAGAGAAACTATATTAAAAAAAAAATAAGAGGAATTGAGAAAACAGAAGATAATGATTGACATTCTATTGAAATTTTAATCGTTTCTTGCAAAGCACGGCATTAAAGGCACTAAGGCGAACGGGGGCTACTGAGTGTGAAATTTTTGAACATCAAAGTTGACTGGAAAGTAAGAAGAGTGAAAGAGAATTAGAAGACTTTAGTGAGGGGAAAGGACAATAAAAGAAGAGGAATTAAGAAGACAGAAGATAACGATTGACATTGCATTGAAATTTTTAACGATCAAAGTTGACTGGAAAGTAAGAAGAGTGAAAGAGAATTAGAAGACTTTAGTGAGGGGAAAGGACAATAAAAGAAGAGGTATTAAGAAGACAGAAGATAACGATTGACATTACATTGAAATTTTTGAAGATCAAAGTTGACTGGAAAGTAAGAAGAGTGAAAGAGAATTGGAAGACTTTAGTGAGGGGAAAGGACAATAAAAGAAGAGGAATTAAGAAGACAGAAGATAACGATTGACATTGCATTGAAATTTTTAACGATCAAAGTTGACTGGAAAGTAAGAAGAGTGAAAGAGAATTAGAAGACTTTAGTGAGGGGAAAGGACAATAAAAGAAGAGGTATTAAGAAGACAGAAGATAACGATTGACATTGCATTGAAATTTTTAACGATCAAAGTTGACTGGAAAGTAAGAAGAGTGAAAGAGAATTAGAAGACTTTAGTGAGGGGAAAGGACAATAAAAGAAGAGGTATTAAGAAGACAGAAGATAACGATTGACATTGCATTGAAATTTTTAACGATCAAAGTTGACTGGAAAGTAAGAAGAGTGAAAGAGAATTAGAAGACTTTAGTGAGGGGAAAGGACAATAAAAGAAGAGGAATTAAGAAGACAGAAGATAACGATTGACATTGCATTGAAATTTTTAACGATCAAAGTTGACTGGAAAGTAAGAAGAGTGAAAGAGAATTAGAAGACTTTAGGGAGGGGAAAGGACAATAAAAGAAGAGGAATTAAGAAGACAGAAAATAACGATTGACATTGCATTGAAATTTTTGAAGATTAAAGTTGACTGGAAAGTAAGAAGAGTAAAAGAGAATTAGAAGAATTTAGTGAGGGGAAAGGACAATAAAAGAAGAGGACTTAAGAAGACGGAAGATAACGATTGAAATTGCATTTGCAATTTGAAGATCAAAGTTACTTTACAAGCAAGAAACTGGAAGAATGTTCAACAAGCGATTAGTGCGAGAGAAGAAACTATTAGCATAGAACTTACGGTTCCATCTAGCCATTTCTACTGTAAAATGATTACACCTAGCAGCCAAACCAGTAGAACGCTTAAATTCATAAAGTCTAGGTAGCAGAATGGGAATTTCACCAGAACACTTACCATTAAGGTATTTATAGAAAAATAAAAGAAAGCTATTTTATTAGTGTAAAACATACGTCTATTTCTAGTAATTTCAACTGTAGAATGATGAGACCTAACTGTCAGTCTAGTACCCTGCTTAAATTCATTTTGTCGAAGTAACAAGGAGGAAAGCTCATCAGAAAAATTACCATTAAATAATTTATAGAAAACACACAGGATGCATTTTTCTATAAGCAATTCTGACAGACCCCATATGTTTCTTTCATAGAAGTATTAGATCTTCTATAAATTGTGTGTCTGTGTGTGTGCACAGAGAGATACAGAGATGTATACAGAGAGGGATAGAGAGAGAGAGAGAAGGAAAAAGAGAGAAATGTCATGCCTCAGTAGAAAGACTTGTAAGAATTTTATAATCGATTGCGTAATAGTTGCTTGCGCATTCAAGCAGAGTCTAAGGCCAGCTGAATTGGCGCGGAAAGTTTGCTCATGAGTGAAGACGTTACTGTAGACAGGCATTCGTTAGAATCATATTGGGATGAAAAGAGATCGACCGACACACATAAAAAAAACTTCATGACAGTTTCACAAAAAAAACAAACTGTAAAAGGGTTTCAAAATGACAAAGTAGTCAGTAGAATAATAAAAAAAACTGTTTGATATTTTACATGATCGAGCAAGTAGCAAAGTTTATAGGCAACATTACCGAAGTCGGGAATCCCTGAGTATCTCAAAATGAAGCTGTGGAGGTCCTGTCCTGCAGATATTTAACCCAATTGATTAATACCTTTAACAAAAGATATTTGCGCGTAAATAAAAGTAAATATACTGACCGGAATTCGAACTCGGCCCAACAAACTTCTCATTCTGAGCCGAGATTCATAACGGCAATATTGGGCAATACTATAAAAAATTGTTAGTCATTTCACCCGAATCAAGGCAATAAAATCCCTATGACGCAAGGGTGTGCTGAGAATTAGAGAAGATAAGAAAAATTAAGAAGACAGAAGATAACGATTGACATTGCATTGAAATTTTTGAAGATCACAGTTGACTATAAAGTAAGAAGATTAAAAGAGAATTAGAAGACTTTAGTGAAGGGAAAGGACAATGAAAGAAGAGGTATTTAGAAGACAGAAGATAACGATTGACATTGCATTGAAAGTTTTGAAAGTAAGAAGAGTGAAAAAGAATAAGAAGACTTTAGTGAGAGGAAAGAACATATTAAGATTGTAGTAATCTGGAAAGCATCCTCTTGGAGTCGGTTCCAAAAGGCAGTGGTTCATAGAAGCTGCTTGAGGTGAACTTACATTTCACAAGGAGAATACAAAGAGAATGTGGGTGGTTCTCTGCAATGTGTAAATGGGGTGCGGGTAAGCCAGATACTCAATGGAGCGTTAAAATGAACTGACCATTTCCATAGATTGCGTTTGTGAGTTCTTTGGTCTGGAGAGAGTTTGAGTCCGTATAGACGTCAAGGAAAGTAACCACCCTAAGAGATGACCCATCCATCATGTTAGCTGAATGTATGGCGTCTGCTCAGTTATGGCGGAACATTACTAATCTGGTTTTGTATGATTGACATTGCATTTAAAAAAATAGCACGTGTCTTTTGCTCGTCTCAAAAAAAATAAGCCTGATAGATTTTGATGTATATCTTATCTTTTATCTCCCAGGGTATATGTATTTTTTTGTCCACAGACCTTTTACTGATACCCGAAGAAGATGACATTGCGAAAAAAAGAGACGGTGCATAGCGGGCGTAAAACCTGATTGGGGTTGCAAGCAGTATTTTGTGGCCCTCCCTATCGTAGCAATATTTGCTTTGTTCCGTCTATATTTATAGACATTACAAATTGAACTTAGCAAAACTGATTATTAAAAGATTAAATATTTTCACTGATTCTGACGTCATTCTTGGATTTGTTTTATGCTATTCAAATCCTTGTTTTTTTATGCTAAGTCTCGAAAAAAAAAAACACTATATAAAATTCACTATTTGTTATCCATAATTTTGAATATGCTAAAATTATTCAACTTTTTAACAAGAAAAAATCTCAAGTTGATTTCAAGAACTGCAGCAAAACATTAATTTTAAGATGGAATGATTATAGCCCTTCTCTGTATTTAAGTTTGGCTTGGTTATGTTTGGTTTGTTTTACATCACATCAACCTCAATGTATTATTTAATGCCGACAAGTTTGTTTTTTTATTGCTGGTACCAGTTTTTTTTTTTTTTAAATCTAGTTCTGGGAATATTTTTTCGGTTTATTTGCAGTGTAACACCCGCACTCAGTCCACATTAAAAATTTCCAAAATACTTACATTATTCAAACTATTGTCCTCATCGTTGTCGCCATATTTATCACAACGTTTCAACCGTTGTACGCTCCGGCTTTCTTCAGCTGGTTGGAATTCCGAACTGAACCCTTTATTTCGATCACTGGGGTAGACTGTTCTAGTTCCACGTGCCATGTTTGATGGATGTCAGTTATCTCCTGCTAATTTTCCCTCTGAAAGTTCTCCACTGCCTTAACAGGGTATTGAACTCACACTCTTTGGGTCTGTCACTGGATCTAACCAACGCCTTTATCCACTGTGCCATGGGTATTAAATTCTGTGTATTATAAACCTAATGTCTTCAGCAACCATTTTTACCAGTGCTCATATTGCAATTTTTGCTGTTATATTCATGTTTTTACCAGAGCTCATATTGCAACTTTTGTTGTTATCATTGCTTTTCTCTCTGATCTTGTCTAAATTTGTCTCAATTACTGCGCACGAGAACAATTTACGTAGAAACTTTCAGTTTTCGCAATGATATCTACATTGATTGCTATTCTGCAGCGAATGTATACTAACAACGCCCGTAATGGCGACCGCAAACGACGCGAATGAATCCGAAATTTCACTGTTGATAACTCCAAAACGGTAGATTTTATCAAATTTATCAAGCCAGACTCGAATGGAGCATGTACAATTGCACATAAATGTAAGAATTCTTGAAATTTTTAATGCGATCTGAACATTGAAAATTAACCATTTTTTCTTCAAAAATCTATTGCTTGTAATATTTTCCCCCCAAAATATGTAGTTGACAATATTTTTTCCCAAGAATGTATAGCTCTTTGTATTGCTGGTAATATTTTTTAAGAAGTACTGCTGAGAATAATTTTTCCATCAATAATTTATTGCTTGTAATAATTTTTTTACAAAGTATTTTTGATATTAAATCCTATTTTTACTCTTTCTAAGGGTTTTGACTCCAGTTTGAGAGTTAACTATTTGCTCATAGTAGTTACCACTCGAGTCAAAATAGACCTGGGAACACCAATAATTAAGAGGTAGTTCCACGCTCGCCAAAACCTCCTGATCAGAGGCCTTGCTGCTGGATGTAGTTTATCGTCTTACCCAGGATGTAGTTTATCGTAATTTATATTTACATACAGCGTATTTATTTAAAATTTTTCTAGTTGAACTGCTCACCTGTATTGCATATGATTCATAATTCATCTTCTATGTGCCGTGTATATTCAGGGCGTTGGCAATCATGGCCCTCCTCATTTTCCTGTCTTATGTATCTCTTAATAAATTTTGTTCTTTTTTTTTATCTCTCCTAAACCTTGTTCCGCCATCCATTTACTCAACCTCATTCTTCTTCTTCTATGTGCCGTGTCCCTTCAGGATTTTGGCGATCATGACTCTCCACAATTTCTTGTCATTTGTAGCACTTAATAATTTTTTTCTTTTTGTTATCTCTCCTAAACCTTGTTCCGCTATCCATTTACTCAAACTCATTGTTCTTCTTCTATGTGCTGCGTCCATTCAGCACGTAGGTGATCATGGCTCTCCACAATTTCCTGTCCTTTGTAGCTCGTAATAAATTTTGTCTTTTTGTTATCTCTCCTAAACCTTGTTCCAGCATCCATTTACTCAAGCTTATTCTCAAAATGATGTGAAAACATTGTTGATTTATTTAAGATGGAATGATCTGCTATGACATGTTTTTAATTTGTATTTAGATACATTGGATTTATTTTCAATTTTTCTAGTTAAATTGTTCACCTATTTTGCATATGATCCATTATTGTACAAAATTAGGTTACAATAAAAATTGTATTTTATATGACTGCTACGAGGTTAAGTCAAAAATTATCCGCACTTTCCCATAACATATATTTAGGTTTGTCAAACTGCCTTCCGCCCATGCCTGCTTATAGTTGGTTCTATTGTGGTCACGGGATCGAAGTTTCGGCTTGAACCTGTTTCCTTGTTATTATGCACGAAGAACGAACAAAAAGCAGTGATCTAATTTCTCTGATCGGCGGGTGTGTCAGGGGGTGAAATCCATCGCATTGCCCTACCGTGTAGAAGCGTGTATGAGTGGATTCTTTAAAAGTGTCTGGACAAGCGTGACACACGAAGAAGAAGTAGGGCAACAGTCGACCCCCACTATTGACGTGAAGATCCATCAAACTCAAGAGATGGTAATGGCAAACTGGCGATCTGTCATCGATGGGATACCATGTTTGCTGCAGATTTGGATCGCTGCTCTTTGTTCCATCTTCGTGCGCACAGGAATAACCAATTATGGGGTCAAAAAACTCCACCTCGACTTTATAGTAGTTTATACGCAAAAAGCTAAAGATATATAGTATATATTATATTATCTAATTATTGGTGATATCAATATTGAGGTCTAACTAATTTGTATATTGATTTTAATATAAAGTATATTTTATTTATTAACAGTCCTTCATTAGTGTTCAAGGATTGTTTTGATTTTCATGACAAAGATAATTCTGTTTAGAAAGATTGACTCATATAGTGCAGAAAATTGTTTGAAATTTACATTTTACTTGGCCTTCAACAAGTTGGCATCTATTTGTAGAACTTCCTTAACTATAACAAGCTAATTTTTGAATGAAATTTTCGTTTAAAACTTTTAGTTCAAAAACTTCAAGTAGTGAATATATCTTCCTTTGCGAAGCGATTACGAGCGGACAAATCTTGGTAGTGTATATATATATATATATATATATATATATATATATATATATATATATATATATAATTATTTATTTAAAATATGATTCCAACACGCTACATAAGAGTTCTCATTTATGAGACCTCTTATGTAGCGTGTTGGAATCATATTTTTAAATAAATAATTACATTTATGCTCTACTTTTGTATCGAGCACTATTTTTTTAAAATAATAACAAAAATACTAAAGAACATTGGATTATTTACCTAACGAGTTCTTTCCTATTTTCTATATATTTTTCACACACACACACACACACACACACACACACACACACAAATATATAATGCACTGTAAGCGTCTACTACAAGATATCATCATTCGTAAGTATTTGGACGCGTACATGATAGGCATTGTCAGAACCTTACGAGTATCGTTTCGTTGCACTTACCATATATTTGTGATGAGAAAACCACCCCTGTAAGCAGCGGGATTCAACTCAAATTTCGATCATCTGACGAAAAAAGTACCAACTATAAGCGCGCATGCGCAGAAGGCAAAGTGATAAACCTAAATATGTGTTATTACGAAAGTGAAAATAATTTTTGACTTAACCTTGTATGATATGAAAATTAAGATATTGGGGTCATAAATTCTAGGCTGTCCTAGATTGGGTGGGAGAGAAGAATATTGCACACGTCCTGGTTGCAAACGCAAGGACATAATAACGAAAATATGCTTGGGAAACTGACCATTGTTTTCCGGGGTAAAGTTGACTGGATTTCTTCCACGCTTGAAAGTGCTGATTTCTACTCTTTAAATGACACTTGTCTAGTCAGTAAATTAATTCGCTGGACAAATTAACGGGCTACTTGATAAACTCTCTCTCTCTCTCGTCTCGTCTTCAAAGTCTCTTCAATGTTGAAATCATTTAAACTGAACAGTATCATCTGACCAGGTGTTTTTATTTGAAACGTCTCCGATTAAAATTTGAACTTCACCGCGTCCTGTCATGCAAATTAAGTGGCTCATAAAACGCCATTCGATACAGACCTCCCAGGTCTTCGTTTGCCTGTGTTTGTATTTGAGATGAAGGGTCACTTTCAAAGAGCTTTAGATGCTCGACTTGACGGCGGCTTTACGCTGAATTTTATCAAAAGATTTCCTAGATTTATGTCTTACTTCTGATAGGTCGACCGTTTCTCAGCTCAATGGGCAATATCCCTCCACTTTCCCCATTTTGAAATCGCAAAGAAATAGGCCACCGTATAAAAGCCGAAAGTCTGTGAAGCGTAACCATCTTAGATTTACGGACCTCATATAACAGACACCCTACCAAGCCGTTACAGGAAGGCATGCTTTAACGTAGTGCCTTGAAAAGTTTTGAAAATATTTAAAAGGTAAATGCGTTATGGGTGTGCGTCAGGTGTAATGGGCATTGGTGTGGAAAGGAAAATCACCGGGCCGGGTTCGAATTCCGGGTTAGTTTGTTGCGTTCATTTTTCGTACTAAGTCAAGTCCACCATTCGTTAATGCTTTTAATATTGCTGTCACATCAGGTTTGGTGGTTGCCCGATCAACGTGATGGAGGGTTATCTGATTATTAGAGGGATCAGTTCAAGAGTGAGTTTTTACAGGGATTTTTTTTTTTTTTTTTAGTGAGTCTCTGGGAGTGTGTGTGTTCGAGTTAATGCATACAGTGAGCTCAAATTGTGTTTCGCATTTGATAAGTACCTTTATTTTATTTTATAATTAAAATGATCAAATTATTTCAGTAAAAGCTTCTATTTATACATTTTAGTTCTCTGAATGTATGTTTTGAAATTTTGCTGTTTTCTTATGAGACAATCCACTGATATTTAAATATTCAATATTCTATTCTCTCTCTCTCTCACTTCCTCTCTCTCTCTTTCTTTCTCTCTCTTTCTCTCTCACTCTTCCTCTCTCTCTTTCTTTCTCTCTCTTTCTTTCTCTCTCTTTCTCTTTCTCTCTCTAGCTTCCTCTCTCTCTCTCTTTCTTTCTCTCTCTTTCTCTTTCTCTCTCTCTCGCTTCCTCTTTCTCTCTTTCTCTCTCTTTCTCTTTCTCTCTTTCTTCACCTCTCTCTTTCTTCCTCTCTCTTTCTCGTTCTCTCTCTCTCGCTTCCCCTTTCTCTCTTTCTCTTTCTATCTCTCTCGCTTCCCCTCTCTCTCTTTCATTCTCTCTCTTTCTCTTTCTCGCTTCCTCTCTCTCTTTCTCTCTATCTCTTTCTGATTCTCTCTCTCTCTATTTCTTCCCCTTTCTTTCTCTTTCTCTCTCTCGCTTCCTCTCTCTCTCTCTAGCTTACTCTCTCTCATTCTTTCTTTCTTTCTCTCTCTTTCTCTTTCTCTCTATCTCGCTTCCGCTCTCTCTCTTTCTTTCTCTCTCTTTCTCTCTCGCTTCCTCTCTCTCTCTATCTTTCTCTTTCTCTCGCTTCCTCTCTCTCTCTTTCTTTCTCTATCTTTCTCTTTCTCGCTCTCTCGCTTCCTCTCTCTTTCTTTCTCTCTCTTTCTCTTTCTCTCGCTTACTCTCTCTCTTTCTTTCTCTTCATCTCGCTTCCTCTCTCTCTCTTTCTTTCTCTCTCTTTCTCTTTATCAATCTCTCTCTCGCTTCCTCTCTCTCTTTCTTTCTCTCTCTTTCTCTTTCTCCCTCTCTCACTTCCTCTCTCTCTCTTTCATTCTCTCTCTTTCTCTTTCTCTCTCTGGCTTCCTCTCTCTCTCTTTCATTCTCACTCTTTCTCTTTCTCTCTCTCTCGCTACATCTCTCTGTCTCTTTCTCTCTCTCTCGCTTCCTCTCTCTCTTTCTTTCTCTCTCTTTCTCTTTCTCAACCTCTCTCTCTCTTTCTTTCTCTCTCTTTCTCTTTCTCAATATCTCTCTCGCTTCCTCTCTTTCTTTCTCTCTCTTTCTCTTTCTCTCTCACTTCCTCTCTCTCTCATTCTCTCTCTTTCTCTTTCTCTCTCTCGCTTCCTCTCTCTCTCTCTTTCTTTATCTGTCTTTCTCTTTCTCTCTCGCTTCCTCTCTCTCTCTCTTTCTTTCTCTCTTTCTCTTTCTCTCGCTTCTTCTCCCTCTCTCTTTCTTTCTCTCACTTTCTCTCTCTCTGTCTCTCTTGCTTCCTCTCTCTCTTTCTTTCTCTTTCTCTCTCTCTCGCTTTCTCTCTCTCTCTCTTTCTTTCTTTCTCTCTCTCTATCTCTCTTCATTACAAGTGATTTGTACGGAGTTTGTCTACATCAGCTTGTTTGGTACGGACACAGTATAAACTATAAAGAGTCTTGTCTTGCCATCGTTTCTGCATTTGCATTTCTTTTCTGGCTTTATTTGCTACTGCAGTCGGGGTGCATTATGCTTTATTTGCACTTCTGCATCCACTTGAAATTCCCTTTTGAATTTGTTGGCTTCATTTATTACAGAATAACGTTCCTTATTTCTTTCATGTTCTTTATAGTCTTCTGTAGTTTCCAGGTATATTATTATTGTTTTTATTTCCTTTGATTTCTGGCGTTTACACATTTCTTTCCGGGTCCCGCCCAGAGACCTAAGGGTTAGAAATGGCATCATGACACTTTCCGCTGACAAAAAATATATATATATATATAGATATATAGATAAAGCCCTTCGTAAAGTGCGGTCTGTACTCGTGAGAACAAATTTTGTATTTCTTTCAGGCATGGACTTCCAGGAATCCCTTCAATTAGTCTACTGCAAACTTTTCCAACTAGCCCTAGGGCTCCAGCGACAACAGGGATTGTTGATGTTCCCATATGCCACATTTTTGAGATTTCTATTTCAAGGTCCTTGTTTTTTGACAGCTTTTTGAATATCTTCAACGATACATTGCAGTCTGCAGGGACTGCCATATCAATAAGGAGGCAATTTTTTTGTTTGTTTGTGGTCTTTAATAACAGTAGCTGGGCGGTTGGCTTTGCTTGTTCTGTCTGTGTATATTGTGAAGTCCCATAAAATTGTCACAGGTCCTACTCCGTAAGCGGGTCTGGTTGGTGTTCATAACAATTTTTTTCAGTTTCCTTCCCGTAGAAGTTGCAAATTTTCCAGTGCAGATATTGGCCAAATCTGTCATGCCGGATTACATATTCAGTAGGTACCAATACCCTGCAATCCGATACAAGATGATGCATTGTTTCTGGATATTTATCACAGAATCTGCATTTTAGGTTAACATTTCTCCGTGGGCTACCTACCAGGTAAAATTCTTTTCCAATATTCCCGAGACGGAAAGTTAGAAGCTTCCGGGATTATCAGGAATTCAAAAGACAGGATGATGTATCTTTCATGAATGAAAAGAAAATCGCTTTCAGGTTGATAAACTCAATAAACTACGTTGATTAACCAAAACACTTCTACTTATGAAGGGAAATATCTCAACCCGAACAAGGCAAGAACTGTCTACTGTAAACTATTTCTAAAAGAAAAAAATAATAATCATCATAATAATAATCAACGATATCAACTTAAGATCATATAAACGGCCAAACTGATTTTTTTTTCTCACAGAAAACCTTTTATCAATATATGTTTACGGGTATGACGAGAAACTACATCCGCGTCGCGGGTAAGCCGATAAACTATTAGGTTGGTGCAAAAATAATGGCGTAATAATGTCGTTTTTTGACGTATATTTTAACGTCAAAAAACGTCATTATTACGTCATTATTTTTGCACCAACCTAATACATCTGAAAGTAAGAACTCCGATCAGAAGGTTTTGAGAAACGTATATCAGGATAGATAGATAGATAGATAGATAGATAGATAGATAGATAGATAGATAGATAGATAGATAGATATGAATATGAATAGTATGAGATAGATAGATAGATAGATAGATAGATAGATAGATAGATAGATATGAATATGAATAGTATGAGATAGATAGATAGATAGATAGATATGAATATGAATAGTATGTGATAGATAGATAGATAGATAGATAGATAGATAAAGAACACACTTAGATAGATAGATAGATAGATAGATAGATAGATATGAAAAGAATGAGATAGATAGATTGATAGATAGATAGATATAAACAGAGTGAGATAGATAGATAGATAGATAGATAGATAGATAAAGAACACACTTAGATAGATAGATAGATAGATAGATAGATATGAAAAGAATGAGATAGATAGATTGATAGATAGATAGATATAAACAGAGTGAGATAGATAGATAGATAGATAGATAGATAGATAGATAGATAGATATGAACAGAGTGAGATAGATAAATATGAACAAAGATAGATATTAGGTAGGTGCAAAAATAATTACGTTTTTTACGTTAAAAAATACGTCAAGAACGTAATTATTTTTGCACCGACCTAATAGATAGATGGATACATAGACAAAGAACAGACTAAAATAGATAGACAGACAAAGAGAGATAGATATGAAAAGGAATGAGATAGTTGCATTCAAGTGTGATTTACTGGATGTGTATCGAACTCCGTTTGAGATTGAACTCACGTCCCTTGCAATGGTCTATCAGACGAACTCGCCAATCATCGGTCTTTAGTAAGCACCAAATGTTTGTACAGTTCCGTCGACTTCTGATAATTATTTTGCTGAAGAATCAATTTGAAAAGTAATACAAATCATTAAAATGACATTTTCTTCTGATTAATTTTATCAGGCGTGAAAAGAATTGAACATTGGAGGAAAATATAATTGTCATTTGTAATTAGCCACAGATTGACAGCAAAAGGACATCACGTCATCAAAATCTATCTTTTTCACTTCACTAAAAAAATATTTTTATCTTAGAATATATTTCCTTTTTTTTTTCAACTTTTCGTCTCTGGTTTAATTGATTTCATACCAGTTGGTGTTTAGAGATCTAAATCCAATCAAATACGGATTATGGTAATGAGATCAAAGCCTCATTCAACGTTTATATATAGCCACACTATCCCATCTATCTATCTATCTATCTATCTATCTATCTATCTATCTATCTATCCCAGTCTGTTCATATCTATCTATCTATCTATCTATCTATCTATCTATCTAAGTTCGTTCATAACTCTCTATAAATATATCTTTCTAATTTATTTAATATATTTTACTATAAACATAGATATAATTATATGCATATATATATATATATATATATATATATATATATATATATATATATACATATATATATATGTGTGTGTGTGCGTGTGTGAATATTTATAAATATTTAGAGAGAGAGAGAGAAAGCGAGAGAGAGAAAGAGAGAGAGAAAGAGAGAGAGAGAAAGAGATAGAGAGAGAAAGAGAGAGAGAGAGAAAGTGAGAGAGAGAATAAGAGAGATAGACATGTTGATCTCTGTGTCCACACGGCAAGTAGAGAAGCTCTCCTACTGATATTGGTTACTATTATCATATAATACTATAAATTGTAAGCTATATTATTAGGTTGGTGCAAAAATAATGACGTAATAATGTCGTTTTTTGACGCATATTATAACGTCAAAAAACGACATTATTACGTCATTATTTTTGCACCAACCTGATATATATATATATATATATATATATATATATATATATATATATAGGGTGCGATGTATAAATTGTTACAATTTATATTTTTAATTTCGCGCATGTTGTTTGTTTTCTTGATTGCACAGTATAGTAGGGTCAGTTGGGCACCGTCTGTGAGAGGAAAAAAAGAGCTTCATGACGCAATTCACTCCGTCAGAAATCTGCAAACGGCATTCTCATCGTAAACCCCAATATGATCATTTCAGAGAATTTAGCTGTCAATCTGAAGACAGTACAGAGAATTCAGAAAAAGCTGAATGATATTTCCAGTCAACATCATGTTGTTTGGAGTCATCACTAGTGATGGGGCCCCTTAGACCTCCATTCATCTTTCCACAGAGCTATAGACTCAACACAGAGACCCTATATCAAGTACCTTGAGGGGTTACTTCTGCTATGAGTCAAGACGGTGGCTATTAGATTTTGCACCATGCTACGCAAGCAGGAGAATCCAGTCATGGTTGTCAGACAATTTCTGCGACCATATCGCCACCCCTTTACATCTGGTGATCTATCTCTCCAGACTACATAACTCTTGATTATTCTGTGTGGGACTGAGTTGTGCGAGAGGCTAACAAAACTCCTTGTAACATCAAAGATGAACACAAGGCAAGGATTATGACAGCATGGTGCCAAATTAAAAAAGGGGACCGTCCAGAAGAGTTGCAGGAGATTCCGAAGTCGTCTGGAGGCCGTCGTTCAAGCCGATGACGATTTTATTGAATAAATTTACTCTTTAGTATTTCAAGATATTTTTGTGTAATTTTGGTAAATGTATCTGTTAAAATAGTAATTTAGACCTCAATGTATCCATCGCTACTGATATATATATATATAATATTAGTGGTCAATATATATATATATATATATATATATATATATATGTGTGTGTGTGTGTGTGTGTGTGTGTGTGTGTGCGTGTATACATAAATTCTCAAGGGAACAGAATCCAGCTAGAACGATTCCAATGAAATAAATTATAACCATAGAATATTAGTGTTTGAGCCTTTTATATATATATATATATATATATATATATATATATATATATATATATATATATATATATATATCATAAAGTCAGGGAAAGCATATGGGTAATAAAAGTGATTTTCCATGTTACAGATCATTTCTTGCCTTATTTAATTGTAATATACGGAAAGATATTCGTGAATATGAATGGATTATCACCAAAATATTCAGACATAAGGTTTGTAATTTATTCAGTCAGACATGTCTGAAAGAGAATTTGCTGCCAAAATAAACAAATTTTATATAATATATATATATATATATATATATATATATATATATATATATATATATATAAAATTATACGACTTTTTAGTCAGTATTAATGTTTTTCCTCTTTTGAGCCACGTCAGATTTAGTATTTTCAAATATCTTGTTATTTTGTTTATTTCCAAATTAGATCAAATGTTATTGATGTTAGATTGTTTGTATTTTTATGTTTATGCTTCAAGGAATTGTAATCATTTTTTGACAATTTATGTGTGAGTAAAAATTTATTTGCACTATTTACATGTGCCCGAATCTTTTTTTGTTTCAGCCATTGTGCTCTCTGGTATTGTTTTTATTGTCTAAGCTAACATCGAAAGCATTTCGATTTGTAACACTAATTTAATCAACGGGGGTAGATTTTTCCCCTTCCACTGACCATGTCTAGGGAGATCTCGTCTAATTTTTATTTTTATTATTGCTCAGGCCTGTTACAATTATATCTAAGGCGGACACATTAAATTTTCAGTATTCCGTAACCGAGTGTCACACGAGAAACGCTTTCCTCTCTCGGGCTGTGATCAAAGTGTAGTATCTGTTCTCCTAGTCTCTAATGGTAATGATATTATTAACCGTTTTCTCATAAAGAAATATTCAACCTTTATTGACTGAGCAGCTCTCTGGTTGGGATAAAATTTCTACCCATCTTCTATATTATTTAATGAAACATGCATTAATGAAAAATTGCTGCCTAAATATACACAATATATATATATATATATATATATATATATATATATATATATATATATATATAGATAGATAGATAGATAGATAGATAGATAGATAGCGAACATAGATAGAGAAATAGATAGATCTATCTCAGTATTTTCATATCTATCAATCTATCTATTTATATATCGAACTCGGTCATATCGAAACACGGAAAAGGCTATGGCAGTAAATTCAGACAGAAAACACTGACAACTTCCCGGCAACTTCTGCGACCAAGCAGTCCACAAATCTAATGCCCTGTATTTCTTTAGAACTTGTCGGTACGACCGATAGCGGGGCATGTAATTTGGGCAGGGCACGGCTCCCATATGCCATTGCCAGTCTGGGAGAAGAAAAACTGAATTTAAACCACCTGCTGCTTTGTAGCTCTTGCTTTTGAACTTCTGAGAGGAGGAACAGAGTAAAAGGAACAGGCAAGCCACTGTACTATTCTGCCTCGAATGTCACCATAAACCACAGTTGTAAGATGTGGTGACCACAGAGTCGCAAAATACACTAAATGAATAGATGAAAGGACCCAGGGAATAAGGTGGTGGGAACGATGATAGGTCAGGACCAATAATATTACAAATTCTTCTTTGGATTTTGTCGAGGATATGGAAGTACCTATCATAAGCGCTAGACCAGATGTGAGAAAGGATGGCAATAGAACGGCAGGCAGTGAGGATTAAACTGTTGGCAAAATGGATTTATTAACCAACATTCTGCACTGAACCAGAAATCAACACCAAGGTATTGCATAATAAGAGCCATCGATGTTACTTAAAAAGTCAAAATTGTTAAACGAATAGATATATATAGATATATAGATAGATAGATAGATAGATAGCTGCAGAAATTTAAAATCCTAGAAGCTCTCTATATAAGTTTCATCATGAACCGTTCCAATCGTCGTATAATGGCTTTAGTGCCAAAAGATAATAGAGTCAAAAAACTGTAAAACCTTTGGATATTTCTTTATTTTGTTGGCCATCGTCGATCTATCCTTTCGGCTCACATGCGCTATCTTCAGATGTGGTTATATGGACATTTCAACAGAAATGTCCACCGTCAAAGATGACATCTTATTTTGTTTGCAGAGAATTATAGAATAGCAGAAGCAGGTCATAAATTCGTAATTCGGCTCTATGACGTCCGACATATGGTTCAGTTGATAACATTTCTTTCTCTCAATATTTATTGCGCATGCGTACAAATAGGGCACAAGGACAATAATGGGGAAAGGAGAAAACTGGTTATCATCTGTCTTATACTAAAACTTAGCTAACCAAAATCACTGACCTAGACATGTTGCAATAATCCTTACACCAAAACGCTGTATTCTTACCATTCTTACTAAAACCATCATAATACCTCAGAGAGTCTATGAAGTCCTAACTAGTCGCCATATGTACAGTGTTGTCTGTGTGTATGTGGAGATGGAATACAAAAACAACTTTTAAAAAATTATAAATCCGAAAGAATATTTACAATGGTAAAGAAAATTTATTTGCAAGAAACAAAACAAAACAGTATTAGTAATTGTTGTAACCTAGAGAGGGTTACTGAATAGAATAATCAAACAAAGGTTGGTAATAAACGATAATACTTAGGACATGAACAACATATATAAGATTTACCAGCGGGGTGTTGTGGAATTGAAAACCCCGCATCCAACCGCTTTTGAAATCAGAGTTTTGTTTTTCGTAGAGTGGTTGGCAACCATAGCAAGAAAAACCAGCCCTCTCTGGTATTTAATCCATAGTTAGAATCAATGGGTTCATGCCTTTGACAAGTTTATTCATGTGAAAATGAACGCCGTGATATCGGCTTGAATTTAAACACAGCCTTGGCAAAATTATATTATTAAAAAAGTATTTAATTAAAATGGCGTATTAATGATGAAATGTTGACTATCAAAGTTAGCAAAATGCTTAATTAATTTAATTTGTATATTATTTAAGGTGTACACAGTGAAAAACGAGGGCCCTCAATCCTGCAAAAGAAAATTGATTCAACGTTTCCTGAAACGCGCAAAGCTATTTGAAGCCGTGTCACTTCAGTTTTCAAATGTATATTAACGGGTTTCGTAAATTTGCATACAGATGAGAGACACGTTCCAATTTGATGTAAGAAGTGAAAAAAAATAATTGTCATTTTTTCTACTATTTTAATTTTCTGATTAATTAACAGTCA
This sequence comes from Acanthosepion lycidas, assembly GCA_963932145.1. Taxonomy (NCBI): domain Eukaryota; kingdom Metazoa; phylum Mollusca; class Cephalopoda; order Sepiida; family Sepiidae; genus Acanthosepion; species Acanthosepion lycidas. The sequence continues at coordinate 77,027,718 of OZ010607.1, read as the reverse complement.
CTTGCTCTAGTCAACATTGATCGAATGTTTAAATAGGAAGATATTTTACAAGAACACTCACTGTCTCCTCTCACGTTCTCTCTCTCTCCCCTTCTCTGTCACGCAAGCTAGGTTTATCAATACTTTCTTAGACACACATAAGGCCACAATATTGGCATATCAATTGCCGAAGATCCCATTTTTTATTATTTGCTCATCAGATTTTTCTTTTAATTTTATTATTATGAACAAAAATAGTTTAACTATTTTGTCAACAATTGCAACGCTAAAACTAACCATAAAAATATTTACACTATTCACATTTTTCAGACTGTTGTCGTTATCTTTGTTGCCATTGTACACTCCGGCTTTCTTCAGGATCTGTGTTTATTTCTGAGATAAGGTATTTTAACTATTTACATTATTTGTATTATTCGGACTGTTGTTCTCTTCTTTATTGCCATATTCACTATGCTTCGACTGTTGTAGGCCCCGGCCTTCTTCAGGATCTGTCTTTATTTCTAAGATGAGGTATTGTAACTATTTACACTATTTGCATTATTCGGACTTTTGTCCTCATCTTTATTGACATATTCACGATGTTTCGGCTTTTTTCGGTTCCGAAATTCTTCAGGATCTGTCTTTATTTATGAGATGAGGTACTGTAACTATTTACACTATTTACAGTGTTCGGACTCTGGTCCTCGTCTTTGTTGCTATATTCACGACGTTCGTCTTGAAGAAGAAAAAAACTTTTACGAAACAATTTTGGTGAGCTTTTTGATCTTTATTTTATAGTTGATCGGTGGACAATTCTCCTTTAAGAAAGTGGGCGATGACGCCAAAAAAAAGTTTGGGAAGTCCTGATCAATGGTGAAAGGCTAAATTCATAAGAATGACGGACTTGCTTCTAATTTAATCACACGGAACAAGGGTTAAATGATCTTTGAAGAAGATACAGAAGGACTTTACGAAATTCAATTAACATTACTTGATTAAATTTTGCTTTAAAAATTAACTCAATTTGTTGTCTCTATTGTCATTAACAAAATACGTAGCAGCTGTCAGAAACCATTATGCTCGGAGCCCCGAAAATACCACCCGCATATATCTCGCAGAAGTACCACCCACATAATGGTAAGATGTTAGCTAGAAGAAGACTATTGTCATACCAATATTTGGGAGTTACATGCGAGATATATTTCCGTTACCTCTCTCTCTCTCTCTAGATATATATATATATATATATATACAAAATAACTTACATTGATTGCACAACTCCAATATACAATACAAACGCACACATATATATATATATATATATATATATATATATATATATACGCATATATATATATAGTAATGAGGTGGATTTGATAATTATATTAATTGATTCATCGAGTCTGATAGAAACCTCAGGAAGCACTGGACGGCCGTTTCGTCCTATATTTGGGACTCATCAGCAGTGCGCATCCACTACCGAGGGAATCGAAACCCCGACAGTTAGGTTGGCAAGCGAACACTATACCAACTGCTCTGCCGGGCCTCGATGACGAAGAGATTGCAAATCAGACTCTAAGAAGCGCCGCTCACTCTCACATTCCGTGGTGGAACTCAACTGAGATTCTCTCTGACCATAGGACTGAGCCTCCTGGAGCCACGACTACTCTCACCGAGCCGCTCCAACTGGAGGATTAGAAGCTGGTTCAAGCGATGATAAACACACATAGTAATGAGGAGGATTTGATAATTATATTAATTGATTCATCGAGTCTGATAGAAACCTCAGGAAGCACTGAACAGCCGTTTCGTCCTATATTTGAGGTTTCTATCAGACTCGATGAATCAATTAATATATATATATATATATATATATATATATATATATATATATATATATATATATATATATATATATATTTCTCTTGCTGTCTGTGTGTCTGTCGTGGGCGTTGTTACCTCGCCCAGGCCGCATTTCTCACCCGATTTCGATGCGGTTTTCACCACAAGTTTGCAAATGGCTGCCGTAAGGACATGACGGAGCCCGATTTTTGAGTTCGGACTCAGATTTCGAAAAAATTGATAATCGAAAAAATCGATAATCGAAAAAATCTGCTTACAGAAGGAATGATCGCATTTCAACCAAATTTGACACCCTCTTAGAGTCAATCATTAGAAATGTTATCCAGAAGTTTCATGGCCACTGACCCCTAAACAGCGCTGAAAATCGATATAACCCCAAAACCGATACGCTCAGATTGCGCCTGAACCGCATGTCGGTTTTTAGCGAAAACCGACCGGATTTATGAGGAGGCCATTGGGAATCACCATGTGAAGTTTCAACTCTGAGCGCCCCCCCCCAAACAGAGTGCAAATCGACAATCGGTCAACCCTTAAAAATGTTTTTTCCGGTTGGGTATTTCCTAAATGCAGATTAATGCGCGGGAAGAAACAGGTCAGGGTGTGCAGTGGAGTGGAAGAAAACATTTGACCTCAAATTCTGGAATGGCTGCAGGGCCATTAAAATTCGACTTTTTTTTTATCCCTGCTACTAGTTCTGACTTTGAGCCTCAAATGACATATTCGACTTTGTCAACACTATTGCTTTAATCGTAGTAACATCAGCACAGCAAAGGACACTCCTTTAAAGGCAAGGAAGGGCAAAAATATTTTAAGTCAAGTGATAGCGATTGTTCTGAGTCGTACGATTTTTTAATCAAGCACGGGCAACGCCGGGCCATGCTGCTAGTATATATATATATATATATATATATATATATATATATATATATATATATATATGATATGAATGTATGATTGTATGTTATTGTATTGTATGAATGTCTGTTATGTCTGATTATGAGTCGGCTCATAATGAGACATAACATTCATTGTTTGTTATACTAGGTTGGTGAAAAAATAATTTCGTTTTCTCACATAGTAACATATGTTAGAAAACGAAATTATTTTTGCACCAACCGAATATTTAACAAGATATGTTTAAATAATGATCTGCTGCCTCAATACTCTCTCTCTGTCTGTCTCTCTCTCTACATATATATATATATATATATATATATATATATATATATATATATCAGGGTGTGCATCTTTTATTTTATATCATGAAGATAAAATTATACATAGAATTAAATATTTGGTTGGTGCAAAAATAATGACGTTTTTTGACGTTAAAAAATACGTCAAAAAACGTCATTATTTTTGCACCAACCTAAAAGCAATATTAATGTGATTAATAGCGAAATCACTTCGCTAGCAGAACTTAATGAGACATAAACTTACCATCAGTTCCTTGAATTATAACATCCTTATATTCGAGTTGTATTCAGATGGAAGACACATGCCAGTTACCTTCGACAATTTCAAATTGTCATCTTCATGGCGTAATTTTCACATACATAGGCAAACACTACGATGAAATATGTGTAGACCAAAAGATATTTTTTTTAAATTATCCTATTTAATGACACTAAAGTTCTTGTTCAAATCTATCAAGTGAGAAATTTTAAATTTTGAAAAGGTAGAAATTCAAGAAATTTCCTTGTTATATATATTTATCCGTTAAAGTGAAATGGATTTAGTATAATACAATTAGTAAAGATATCAGTATTTTTCCACAGAATTTAAAATTCTTATGAATATAAGAATCTTATTATTCAGAATTGTTAAGTTAACGTCTCATTAAATCTTGTTAGCGAAGTGATTTCACCATTAGTCACATTAATATATAATATAATGGAATATGCATACACCTGGAATATGGTTGGCTGGTGTCCATCATATATACAGAGGGACGCGTGGGAGAGTCAAAGAAGTCGAAAGCCTTACTCTGAGAGCTAAGTCTATAACGACGCCCATTGGACTACGCCATTTGATCTACACTTCTTACCTGCGACTACGACGCGTACCAGTCGATTACTGCTACCATATTCTACTTAGCCAAGACCACTTAGCAACTTCGTTCAAATATATTCCTTTACGGTACATATCAATATAGCTATTTAATTCTTTGTATAAATTGTTTCTTTATATATATATATATATATATATATATATATATATATATATATATTATAGGATATTAAAACAAAGACATGTTAAAAATCGCTAGACAATAGCTTTCGTGTTTCCGCATTAAGCTGTGCCTCTGCAGGCGATGGTAAATGACTGATACGTAAATGATTATTTTTAATTTCTAAAACAAAATATTTCCTCCTTTTTCGAAAGAAAGAAGAAGATGAGAAAACACAAGTCAGAATTAAAATGCGGCTTGTGGGTTTACCATGATTAACCAATCAGATGTTACACCAAATTCAAAATTAACCTAAAAAGAAAAAAAGAAAATTTAGATCATGGCATAATATAGCGTGAAATAGAATCCTAGTCATTTATGGCAGACATGAAATCAATTCAGTCTATAATCGAGTGGCAACACTTATCATTTTTAGGTTATATATAAATATTTAATTTATTGTATTTTCAACTAATGAATAAAAATATTTTCATATAATTAACTGTACACAGATGATTAATAACTAAATATGCATAGAATACAGAAAAAATGTGATTTAATAGAAATAAATCCCATTTATCGATTTAAATGGGTGAAAAGTATGCGTACAATACAAAAAAGAATACATAATCTTCATTTAATACTTTGTAGAATAGCCATTATTCACTTCTATAGCAACCAACGTCTTCTTCTAGTTCTCAATTAATGATTTGAAAATTTTAGTTGGTATTTTGCTCCCTTCTTCAGGTAGCTGTCGATTGGATTTGAATTTTCAAATAACGCCATAGATTCTAGATTAGGGTTTTACATCTGGGGACTGACTTGAATATATATATATATATATATATATATATATATATATATATATATATATATATATGAAGAAATATAGTCTTAAGATGTGCTATATTTATGGGATAAAGTGCTCAATGTCAGAGATAAAGCGTATGTAAATATAAAAGTAAACATAGACGTCAATACTTATATATATATATATATATATATATATATATATATATATATATATATATATATATACTAGACTATCCCGTCGAATTCAACGTATCAGGTTCAAGCAGATCGGTTCCTAGGAAACCGACAGCCCGACAACAGCACATGAGATTTGATTATAGTGGTGAAGGTTTCGTGCAGGACCATCCACACTTTTTGAAGGGCCGAATACAGAGACCAGCTGCCCTACGTGTCACAAGGTCCTCAAACAACCCTTGGCGGGTTTTGAATTCAGAGTTGTTCTTCTCCTAGAGCAGTTGCCATCCAAGGCTATAGAACCCAATCTGTCCTGTTATTTTACCCATAGCTGGAGGGAGAAGAAGAGGATTCACACCTTTCCCAAGGTTTATCAAATTACGATAACACTGTCATACATGGACTTTATGGAAGCGATGAATTTTTCGTTCAACAAGACAGCTCAACGCCACACTGACGACAAGATGTAAGAGGTTATCTGAACTAGAACTTGCAAGGACATTGGCTACGACGAAGAGGTGCTGTTGAATTTCCCACCACGGTATCCTATTTTAACACCTGTAGATTTTTACCTATGGGGGACCCTAAAGGGTATCTATCGCAGTAAACCGACAACATTAGGAGCCTTATAGAAGAAAATGAAAACCCATGACACTTTAGTCAACTTTGCCCAAGCAGTAGTTCTCCGTAGTAATAAATGTCTGGCAGATAAAGGCCACCATTTTAATCATCTTTTATGTTAGTAGAGCCCAAAAGTAACTTGTATTAATCTCGTGATGTCTGACTAAATTTAGTATTACAATATCTAAGTTTTTCCTTTTCTGAAGTGTGTATACACCATCTCTCTCTCTCTCTCTCTCTCTCTCTAATTTCATAACGCATTGCTTCATGAAATGAATGAGTGACCATTTGAAAGAGGAAATTTCTAAGTTTTGAATGGCTGCCACAGGGGCGCTGTAGTCGCGTCGTATCTCCGGCAACGTTCAGATTTTTTGTTTACTCCGGGAAGGGCGAATCCTCAGCAAAAAGTGTTCTGCGTTCTCGAGTTCACGAAAAGAAATATGGTTGCCACGGTGCGGCGTGCTTTTCGAAGGCATTTCGACATTAATCCACTCGACGGTGGTTTAAACAGTTTCAAGAGAGTGGGTGTCTGTATAATGGAAAGAGTCCAGGACGACTTCGAGTTTCGGAGGAACAAGTGGTGAGAATCCGTGCCGCGTTTGGTAGGAGTCCACGGAGTCCACAAATGGAGCTAGCCGTGAGCTTGGGATCTCTCACTCCACTATCTAGCAGGTACTAAGAAGATAAAGGAGTTTTTGAGCGCGTAAGAGAGAATATACTTTCTGTATTTATGTTGCTCATTCTCTCTATTTCTGCATATTTCATTGAGTCATTCCTCCTTAGCCTACCTATATTGTTCTTAATTTCTGCGTTTAGAGTTCTTTTCCTTTCCTTGGCATTGTTTATTGTCACTTATCAGGGCTAGGATTTCTTCTGTCATCCATTCGTTACTTCATTGTCTAGTTTTATTTGGGATTATCTTGTTCGGAGTCATCATTAGTGTTAATCTCAGTGGGTTTTACTTTGATTTTGTATTGTGATGTGAGTTCTGGCAATACACAACACTTAACTCGACAGAATCAGCCTTCATAGAAGAATTCTATACTCAGCTAGAGAAGGCACAGCAATAATATTATCTTCTTCTACCCCAAGAATTACCTAGGATTACTTATAGTAAGGAAGGTAACTGGCTCTTACCATAAAATACATAGAATAGGAAATAGACAAATTTTCGTTTAAGTTGTATTCGTTAATATATCTGTTTTTATGTGTCTCCTTGCAACTTGGGTTCTTCAGGAGCCTGTTATATTTCACTTCATGTGTAGATATGACATTTTTCTGCTTCCGTAAATTTACATTATTCGGACTATAGTCCTCATCTTGGTCGCCATATTTATTACAACGTTTCCGACGTTGTACGCTCCGGCCTTCTGCAGGTGGTTGGAATGTCGAACTAAACCCTTTATTTCTATCAATGGATTTAACTAACGCCTTTATCCACTGTGTAATGTGTCCCTGAGGATATCTGTGTATGGATTTCTGGGTGTTATAAACCTAATGTCCTCAGCCATCATTTTTTTTTACCAGTGCTCATATTGCAATTTTTGCTGTTATTATATCGTGTTTTTACCGGAGCTCATATTGCAATATTTGTTATTATCGCTTTTCTTTAGTACCCCTTATTGCTGGTACCCATATTATATTAATTTCAATACCAGGTTAATGCAGTGAAGAACTTGGAGAAGGGAATTAACAGGAGATAACTGATAACTGACATTTATTAAAAATTGCACGTGGAACTAGAAGAGTCTACTCCACTGAGCGAAATAAAGGGTTCTGTTAGAGATTCCAAACATCTGAATATGGCCGGAGCGTACAACGGCGGAAACGTTGCAATAAATATGGCAACAAAGATGAGGAGAATAGTCCGAATAATGTAAATAGTGTACATAATACCTCATCTCAGAAATATAGACGGATACTGATGTGTGATAAATATGGCAACAAACATGAGGACAATAGTCCGAATAATGTAAATAGTGTACATAATACCTCATCTCAGAAATATAGACAAATACTGAAGGGTGATAAATATGGCAACAAAGATGAGAACAATAGTCCGAATAATGTAAATAGTGTACATAACACCTCATCTCAGAAATATAGACGGATACTGATGTGTGATAAATATGGCAACAAAGATGAGGACAATAGTCCGAATAATGTAAATAGTGTACATAATACCTCATCTCAGAAATATAGACAGATACTGAAGGGTGATAAATATGGTAAAAAAGATGAGGACAATAGTCCGAATAATGTAAATAGTGTACATAATACCTCATCTCAGAAATATAGACAGATACTGAAAGGTAATAAATATGGCAACAAAGATGAGGACAATAGTCCGAATAATGTAAATAGTGTAGATAATACCTCATCTCAGAAATATAGACAAATACTGAAGGGTGATAAATATGGCAACAAAGATGAGGACAATAGTCCGAATAATGTAAATAGTGTACATAATACCTCATCTCAGAAATATAGACAAATACTGAAGGGTGATAAATATGGCAACAAAGATGAGGACAATAGTCCGAATAATGTAAATAGTGTACATAACACCTCATCTCAGAAATATAGACGGATACTGATGTGTGATAAATATGGCAACAAAGATGAGGACAATAGTCCGAATAATGTAAATAGTGTACATAATACCTCATCTCAGAAATATAGACAGATACTGAAGGGTGATAAATATGGCAACAAAGATGAGGACAATAGTCCGAATAATGTAAATAGTGTACATAATACCTCATCTCAGAAATATCGACAGATACTGAAGGGTGATAAATATGGCAACAAAGATGAGGACAATAGTCCGAATAATGTAAATAGTGTACATAATACCTCATCTCAGAAATATCGACAGATACTGAAGGGTGATAACTATGGCAACAAAGATGAGGACAATAGTCCGAATAATGTTAACAATGTACATAATACCTCATCTCAGAAGTATAGACAGATTCCGTAAATTTGCTGTAATGTAGCACACTATTGGGAGCTGGTTAACCCTCACCCCAGTCGTCACTTGGATATGTTTTGAAGGGTAGAACTGTGTTTTTGAATCTTTAATCAATAGTTACATAATCAGTCTGTTTTTCCCTCGTCGGTTTCTGCATATCCACATGCGTTTTTTGTGCTCCTGCAACTCGATGATCAGGCTTACTTGATTGTTTGCTGTGCTCCATTGGACTCATCACGCCTGATGAAGGCCTGGGGCCCAACCATCGAAATGTTACGATAAGAAGAACAAAGATGATGAAAAAAAAAAATGTTACAAATTCAAATAATGTAAATAAGACAAAATTGAATCTATTGCTCGCAAGGAAGCCGTCGATATTAACATCTCGAGCCAGCCGACTTGACATTCTACCGAATAATGAATGCTGCCATCAAAAAGCCACTCATCTCAAATATTCAAGAACAGAAGATATAAACAATTTTCATATAATAAATATATTCATTAATTTCATATCGGAATTAGCGGTTGTAGAATGTAGAGACCGACCTGAAATTTTCACAAACAATTCGTCAAACATGAAATTAATGGGAAACTGTCGAACGAATATATATATTAGGTTGGTGCAAAAATAATGACGTAATAATGTCGTTTTTTTGACGTATTTTTTAACGTCAAAAAACGATATTATTACGTCATTTTTTTTTTTTTGCACCAACCTAATATATATGGTGGTTTTCTAATAGCGTAGATGTGGCACAAGGCTGGAGTTATGGGGCACCCAGTGAGGATCGAACTCACTATTCACTCGTAATTGATTTAGCGAGACAAGCTTGCTAACCATTGAACGACGTCGTGTGCCCTAAATGAGTTTTCTAGAAGTAACTTAGATGTGGCACAAGGCTAAATGTATGGAGCACCCAGTGAGGATCGAACTCCCTATTCAATCGAGACAAGCTTCCTAACCATCATAAGGCATCGAGCTGCCCAAATTGAAGGAACACAGTTGAACAAATTTATATATAGTAGCTTTCTAAGCGTAGCGTAGAGAGGCACAAGGCCCAAAGTGTGGAGCACCGTGTGAGTATAGATTTCCCTATTGAAACGTAATTTTTTAGCGAGACAAGATTGCTAACAATTGCACCCCGTCCATGTGCCCAAAATGATTTTTCTTAGAGTATATGTGGCACAAGGCCGAAAGTATGGGGCACCCAATTAGGAACGAAATCCCTATTCAGTCGTAACTGATCTAGCCAGACAAGCTTGCTAAACATTACACCATGTGCCTTTAATAACTTTTCTAAGAGTAGCTTACATGTGGCTAAAGGCCGAAAATATGGGGTACCCAATGAGGATCGAACTCCCTATTCAGTGGAGACAAGCTTGCTATTACAGCACGTCGAGGTGCCGAAGCGGTGTTATATATAACGCTTCCCCCACTTTTTTTTTCGAACACGGTGTTGTAAGTGTCATCAGACTAAAATCAAATCGTTAAATTTATTTCTTCAGTCAAAAAATAAAAAAAAAATAAATTGATAATATAATTCACTTGATCGAATTGATCAGCCAAATAACGTTGAAAAGTACGCTTTGAATATGGATTTCCTATCGAAACTTCCATCAGTTGATGCTTTTTTTTTTCAATTTTGACCTGTGAAACACCTGTTGTGTTTTAGATGTCCCAG
>OZ010607.1:77009942-77012442 GCA_963932145.1 Acanthosepion lycidas | reverse complement strand
TAGTCCGATTAATAGTGTGCAATGTAACGTTTTGTGACTAGTTTGAAATGTAATTTTGTCTAGTGTGGGTTGCTTTGTTATAAAAGATGGCCTCGAATATCTGAAGGTTCTTTTTACTGTGTGTATCTGTGAGTATTATTGTTTTATCAACTTATATCTGTCTAATATTATGTGCATGGCTATGTTTTTCGAAGAAATGTTGTTTAATAGAACTAAGATCAGAAATGTGACAGGTGAGTCTACGGGAAAGCGTGATACTGTAATTACAGCATTATAATTTATATATTAATGATAAATATATATTTTGTTCCTCATCGATATCATAGCTCTGAGTTCGCTTCACTGCGCAATCTTCAGGTGGCGACTGAATATATATATATATATATATATATATATATATATATATATATATATATATATATTTGCAGTGTTTGGTGTTTCACTATTTACCTATCGCTTGGACCCTACCAGCTGCTACCACCCTGCTTCAGATTTGACCTGGGAACAACAGTAATTAAGAGGTGGTTTCACGCTCCACAAAACCTTCAATCTCCGGAACAGAGGCCTTGCTGCCAGGTGTAGTATATCCTCATACCGTGAAATAAATAAAAACATGCAAAAGAGTAAGCTCTCAGTTGTCAATGTGCCTTATACAAGCGAGTTTAGAAATCACTGAAAATATTTTTGTATCAGAAATTTTGAACTCAGTCGTATTGACCGACTAAGAAATGAAAGACAACAGTGAAAAGCAATATATAAAAAATATTTATATATTTCAGGTTTATTTTTGGAATCAGACATTATTTCTACAAAAAACAATAGTCGCTGTTATTTTCAAAAAAGAACATTTAGAAAATAGGCGCTTTGATAGGAATCGAACATCTGTTATTACTTTTCCATAAGGAAACAAATGCTTTAATACAAGTCTTCCCTACCAATGAAGCCACGGTAAACCAAATTACGGCGAAACTCGTGTGTAAGTAAATACTTACTCAAAGGAGAAATATATTCTAAGTTAAATTTAATGAAATTTACGTTTCTCATTTGAGTGATTTTTACCGTTAAAAAACCTTTGATGTTAAAGCATATTTGCGCTAATATTGTGACACTGATGCCCTTATATATATATATATATATATATATATATATATATATATATATATATATATATATATATATATATATATATATATATATATATATATATATATATATCGTGAAAGGCGTGAATGTGTCTGGTTCTTTTCGGACAGAAAATAGAAACCAATTATGAAGAGAAGGAAAAGCCAGCGGGCTGATACATTTTTATTGCTAGAAAAGGTTATATGTTCAAAGGCCGTCTAAGAGAAAGAATAGATGGACCCGCCCCTTAAACATCCCAATTGGTAAATAATACATTAAAGTAATTCCTCTTTCGATTTGGCAGATGGATATAGAATAAAAAATAAAGAAAATAAGCCTACTTTTAAACACAACATTAGTTATTAATGTGAAGCCTTTTGTTTGGACGTCTTTCAATGTTCCAGCATGCCCGGCATTATCGAGCACAAGCCTAGATCCCCAAGATATACACTCACAAAAATACACCCATATACATAATATATATACATATGTGTGTCTGTGTGGAAAGACACATACAAATACAGAGTAAAGGTATACATATCTAATTATATGTATATATATATATATCTATATATATATATATATATATATATATATATATATATATATATATATATATATATAATCAGGAAGATACATAATCGAAATTATTTCAGTAATTTTTCTCAAGGGCAGATCAGCAAGTGTCGGATCAATTTAATGACAGTGTCCCGATTAGGTAATAAGATAACCTTTATATATATATATATATACATACATATATATATATATATATATATATATATATATATATATATATATATATATATATATATATATATATATATATTATACATACATATATACACATATATATATGTTTAGATATATATATATATATATATATATATTTATATATATATACTTAATATATAGATATATATATATACACATATATATATGTTTATATATATATATATATATATATATATATATATATATAAATATTTATATGCTTATATATATATATATTTATATATATATACTTAATATATATATATATTTATACATGAGAAAAATATTTTTATATATAGGGTTAAAAATATAGGAAAAGTTGTGTCTTTGAGAATCATAGAAATAATGAAATGAAATGTTTTCAAAGATTCCAGTTGCCGTTTTAACTTCTTCCTCCCCACCCTATATATATATATATATATATATATATATATATATGTAGACATCGGATATATTTACCACCTCCCCACAAGGTATGATATGGCACAAGGCCGAGTTTTAAAGTGTGGAAATCCGAGCCCATGGGTTAGGTCAAAAATTCCGGGGTAAAAACGGGGCCGGATAGCTGTTTTCCAAGACGAAACTCTTCCCTTCGACATAGCCT
>OZ010607.1:76952442-77002442 GCA_963932145.1 Acanthosepion lycidas | reverse complement strand
TATATTCATCTCTTCAGATTGAAATCTCTTAGTAAATGGAGACAATGCTCCGGAGTGATATATTAGATTGACAGGGCGTTAGGAAAACAAAAGTGAAGAGAAGAGAGAAAGAAAGAAAGAAAGGAAGAAGAAAAGTAACAGATGGCGAAATTATTTTAAAAAATGAGATATAGTGAAGTTATGGAAAGAAAAGGGAAGAAGGGTGTAATGAATGGGTAGTAGTAAGCCGAAAAAACTGACCCGGCAAAGAACTTTTTTCCTTAAAATGTGGAATTTTATACATCGGTTTATATAGAAAATTGACCGATATGGCCCGATATTTTAGGCAGGACAAATTAACCCAATACAAATTTAGTTATTCTTATAAAAGGGTCCTTCATACAAGTAATAAATAAATGTTACAATAATGATAATAATATCAAACATCTTTTAGGGCTTCATCCGTCTAAATTCATTACGTTGCTCCGTTAACACATGTGTGCACCAACGTAAAACCTACAAAACCTGTCACAGGAAAACTTCCACTTTGTCATATATTTTTTTCTTCTCAATATTGAATGAATTTTTAGCCAGAGATACCAAACATTCATTTCCGCATCAAATTGTTGCAAGTGATGAAAAATGAGTTTTGCGTGTCAGCAAAAAAAATGCAGAAGACACTGATGATCACAAAATGAGAAACACGTGACAACATATGAAAGGTTCCAGCCATTAATAACGACTGGAATATTGAAGATCACCTACTGCAAAAGTTTATTGCCAGGAACTACTTAGATAAAATAAGCATTTCGTTGAGGATATCCTGCTTTGGTAAACAGAAAAGCGCTCATTCTCCAACATGAGAAGGGCACTTACTGCAAGGCAAAGTTAAATATAAAAACTTCTTTCATATCGGAAGGTCTTCGATATCCGCCATGATTCCCCTGATTAAGAAATTACAGTTCTCTAATTTTTCGAAAATTATAACCTTACATAAGAGAACGTTTAATTACTTTCGACTGAGTAATGAATTTGATTCTCACTGGGAGCTCCATACTTTCGGCCTTGTGCCACATCTAATCTACGCTTTGTAAAATCGCTAGGCTACTTTAATGTGCTGTAATGTTTAGAAAGTTTGTCTCACTTGATTTATTACGACTAAGTATTGTGTTCGATCTTCACTGGGCGACCCATACTTTCGAGTTTGTGACACCTCTAAACTACGATTAATCGCTCTAACCTTATATAAATGACAGAACTTCTTAGAACCAAAGAAGAAACCTAATTGGTCTGCCAGACTTGCAAAACCGTGGATTTCTTTAAATCTAGAATCGAAGATTTCGCTTTTAATCGTGCTGCAAATGTTGGATATTCAGCTGATTACATTTTTCTAAATAATATTTAAACAAAGTTCACTTAGATATGTTTTAAATCATTTCTTACAAAAGATTGTTATTGTTTTCTCTTCTCAATAATGTTTTCTTTTTTCTCATATTCTCTTACCCGTCTTAGTTGCTTTATTGCCTTGCATGAGGCTGAAATTTCATTTTTTAAAAAAAGGGAAATAAAATTCTTCCCGAACACTCTGATATTTAAATGAGTTTGCTTAAATTTGGTTTTATAGCTTTCTTGTAAAACGATCTTTCTTCAAGAACACCGAAATACAGAAATAACTCCCACATTTAAAAAAGTTACATCCTCAAAATGGCGGCCTCTATTTGCCATAAACTGCTGTAGACGATTTCTAAAGCTGACAGTTTAAAATGTGGGGGGTATTTCTGCCGCACCGTGCCTTTAAATAAATTTAAGTTGATTTTTTTTTTTTTTTTAATATCCATTCTTTCTAAAACACAATCACTTTCCGCCCTGCCTAATGGTATTCCTTCAAAATAAAGGTTATGAAATGTAACCATTGTTATTATTTATCGTCTAAAACCATTTTTAGCGAAACAAAAAAATCATACAAAAGAAGCAATAACAAAACTTAAAATGTAATTTTAAATGTCATTTTTGAAAAGTCAAAAAATCAGCTTTGCCCACAAACTGGGGAGAAAGTAATTAGTCATGCCACAGGTGTTCTTCAAAAAGGAAATGCTATGTTGGGCCTCCAAAAAACGTGAGCAACAGTAACATAAATCTATTTTTTTTTTAGATGTTAAGGGCCAACGGAACAGTGGCCAGTGTTAATTAATCCGGCAGCTGGACAGACGTTTTCTAATAACGCAAAAAAATTATCGGATAATTTCGACAGTTCAAAAAAAAAAAAAAAAAAAAACGGTTTTAACTCGATTACGCCAAGTGAGAAGAGATGAAATCTATGACTATCAATTGAAGGAAGCTTGATTCGTCGAGCGTCACTGACTTGCCCGTGAATAGCTTGCAATTCTGTCGGCAAGGAATAAATTGTAATTGGCCTCACACGGAACCACGGGAAGTACCCCAACACAGACCGAGGAGAGAGAATAGGCCGTCTTTTTCAGTCTTTTTGTTGAGGACCCACACTTTCCCAAGACCTTTAATGAAACTTTCAGGTCGTTAAACTTGCATCAGGAACCCCCCTAAATTTAACGCAAGCATGGCTTAATGTTTAACCTGGGCTTCGCCGTTGAGAAAGCCAGCGAAGCAGAAATTTCTCCCACAGTTGTCTAGGGGTGGGGTTTTTAGTCTTTCTTTTTTTTTTTTTTCGTTTTTTTTTTTTTTTTTTTTTTTGTATCCCTATTTATTTTTTTGTTATCTTGCTCCCTATCTTAAATTCTGTTCTTTCTTTGTTTCTTTGTCGTAGTGCGTTGAAGTTCTGTGTAAGGAGAAAAAAAGTTGACCCTGACCCCTACCGACACCCAAATCCTAAAACCAACACAAACAATGTGAGATTAGTTCATATTGAATAAGTAAAAGAAAAAAAATGTCGCGCTATTTAATACAGAATCTGAAAAAACTGGCCTGACACGTGACAGAGATAATAGCGGTCATTGATCAAGACAGGCTTAGATAAAACATTTCGAATTTTAATTTTCATATCAGTCATTCTCCACGGGAAATTTGGCGTAGCATAATCTTCCATATCCTTATATTGTAACGAGTTAAGCTTAGTAAATATTTTATCGGTATCAAATTATATTAATGCAATGAAAACTGACTTAAATGAAAAGACAAAGGCAAAATCTTCAACCAGTGGTCATGGTTCTCCACAACTTCCTGTTTCGTCTAGCTCTTAGTAACGTTTGTCTTTTTGTCGTTCTGTCATCCATTTACACAAATTGGTCAGGTAGGTAGTCCGCTGAACACTTCTCTTCCTTTTTTCATCGATATACCACTGGGAGTGTCAAATTCTTATAGCTCTCCTTTCTCCTTATGCATCCTAGAATTTTATTTCTTTCTAATTTTGAGTAAAAGTGCCCATTTTGTTTCCATTTTCTTTAAGTCTTCTTACGCGCGCCGTCCATGGTATTCTCAGCATCCTTCTGTAGACCTGCATTCTGGTTGCATCTAACCTTCTAAGAGATTTTCCAGCATTTATTGCTCTATAGGTGAACTGATGTTACACTCTTTTCTTTGCTTCTAACAAAAATTTTCCTGTTTCTTAATACTTTGTTTAGCTTTTGTAAATTAAAAAAAAATACAAAAAATACTATGGAATGAGATAACCGATAATCGCTCACCATTCGTTAGAACTCGATCGAGGAAATTTAAATATTGTATACACTGAATAAAAAAAGGAAAACATCAGGAAAAATACACAAGTATGAACAATATATTGACAGTGGTATATCTTTAAGCAGATTACACTAAGTCTTAACAGCCATTCCTTTTGTTTGCATCAGGATGGCTATTTTGATTTAATATAGTATATTATCCAATGCCCCAACGAGAGCTGGGGCAATAGTAGCCTGAATTTCCCCATTTTATTGAAATCTCAATCCGTTGCTCATTAGACTTTTAGGTTTTCCAGTTTCTTTGGCCTTGATATTACAGTTATCAGGAACAGACACATCAATGATGGGGTATTTTATCGTATTTTAGTGAAGTTCCAAAAATGCGTAGACTCCTGGCCTCTGCTTCTCAGGGTAACTGCGTCACATCGCATGCTACACACCCGCATTGAGTCAGGGGATTAATGAGCGAAAGAAACATTGTGCCGAGTAGGAATTATGAGTAAAAAGTAAAATTTTTTTAAAAATAAAACACCCCCAAGTAACTAACGAAATGAAAAATAACCGTTGTTTTGGTGATTGAAAAGTTAATTTTGAATATTATGAATGAGATTCTCAATTCTCAAAATATTTGTTTAGGATGAAATGGCAGACATGGTCCGGATGATCGAAACATTCAATTGATTTCCTTAATTCACAAAGTTTTGGTGATATTTTAAACTGAATTTAAAACATTTTGTTAATTCACAAAGTTTTGGAGATATACTAAACTGAATTCAAACCATTTTTAATTCAAAGTTTTTCTGTTACTTTAACTCAATATGAATTTAAAAAAATTTAAATCTTTAATTTTTTCAGTTATTTTAAAATTTGAATTTTTAACTGTCCCCTCCTCATCCGGGCACAAATCCCAATGCTGGATGTTCAAGCGCCATCGGCAGATAAACGGCAGATTTTTAATTCCGGGAGCATCCTAATTATAAATATGCCTATGTAGAGCAAATGTAACCCGAGTTTGACTAGTTTCAGACATACTAATGGAAAGACAGAATTTGACATTTATTTATTTAGATGAATTTAATTTTATTATGGGATCTCCAAGAATTGATAGACTTATGCAATTATTGATCGGATTTGCTTAGGATTTTAAAATAATACCAGGGAATCAACTGCGTTAGAAATATGCAATCTTTATTTTCCAGAAATCGTTATATATTTAACCTATCATAATCTGATCCAACTTAGAAAACAACAAAGATAATTTTGAAAAATATATTCAGAATTCTTCAATTCACTCTATGGAACATCAAAACCTCATTTTAATCTGATTCCGGGCTATGTCTTATTACAGCAAAAAGACCGATTTGAGTCGAAATTCCAATTCAGGCCAAAAATTGAATTCTTAAAATCACAAACTACGTGAAACTTAAACTGAATTGAGTTCTTCAAATCACAAACTCTACGGAACCTCATACCTCACGTTAAGAAACTTTTCATTTTAACTCTAATTCCTAGACATTCTTCATTTTTCACTAGGATTTCTTTCATCTTCATTTCAATTGCTTTATATCCACGTAGTATTAGTAGTAGTAATATTATCTGCAATTTTCATTAGATCAAGCATTGTCAAGCATTCTTCATTTTTCACTAGGATTTCTTTCATCTTCATTTCAATTGCTTTATATCCACGTAGTATTAGTAGTAGTAATATTATCTGCAATTTTCATTAGATGAAGCATTGTCAAGCATTCTTCATTTTTCACTAGGATTTCTTTCATCTTCATTTCAATTGCTTTATTTCCACTAGTAGTATTAGTAGTAGTAATATTATCTGCAATTTTCATTAGATCAAGCATTGTCAAGCATTCTTCATTTTTCACTAGGATTTCTTTCATCTTCATTTCAATTGCTTTATTTCCTCTAGTAGTATTAGTAGTAGTAATATTATCTGCAATTTTCATTAGATCAAGCATTGTCAAGTATTCTTCATTTTTCACTAGGATTTCTTTCATCTTCATTTCAATTGCTTTATTTCCACTAGTAGTATTAGTAGTATTAATATTATCTGCAATTTTCATTAGATCAAGCATTGTCAAGCATTCTTCATTTTTCACTAGGATTTCTTTCATCTTCATTTCATTTGCTCTATTTCCACTAGTAGTATTAGTAGTAGTAATATTATCTGCAATTTTCATTAGATCAAGCATTGTCAAGCATTCTTCATTTTTCACTAGGATTTCTTTCATCTTTATTTCAATTGCTTTATTTCCACTAGTAGTATTAGTAGTAGTAATATTATCTGCAATTTTCATTAGATCAAGCATTGTCAAGCGTTCTTCATTTTTCACTAGGATTTCTTTCATCTTCATTTCAATTGCTTTATTTCCACTAGTAGTATTAGTAGTAGTAATATTATCTGCAATTTTCATTAGATCAAGCATTGTCAAGCGTTCTTCATTTTTCACTAGGATTTCTTTCATCTTCATTTCAATTGCTTTATTTCCACTAGTAGTATTAGTAGTAGTAATATTATCTCCAATTTTCATTAGATCAAGCCTTGTCAATTATTCTTCATTTTTCACTAGGATTTCTTTCATCTTCATTTCAATTGCTTTATTTCCAGTAGTAGTATTAGTAGTAGTAATATTATCTGCAATTTTCATTAGATCAAGCATTGTCAAGCATTCTTCATTTTTCACTAGGATTTCTTTCATCTTCATTTCAATTGCTTTATTTCCACTAGTAGTATTAGTAGTAGTAATATTATCAGCAAATTTTCATTAGATCAAGCATTGTCAAGTATTCTTCATTTTTCACTAGGATTTCGTTCATCTTCATTTCAATTGCTTTATTTCCACTAGTAGTATTATTAGTAGTAATATTATCTGCAATTTTCATTAGATCAAGCATTGTCAAGCATTCTTCATTTTTCACTAGGATTTCTTTCATCTTCATTTCAATTGCTTTATTTCCACTAGTAGTATTAGTAGTAGTAATATTATCTGCAATTTTCATTAGATCAAACATTGTCAAGCATTCTTCATTTTTCATTAGGATTTCTTTCATCTTCATTTCAATTGCTTTATTTCCACTAGTAGTATTAGTAGTAGTAATATTATCTGCAATTTTCATTAGATCAAGCATTGTCAAGTATTCTTCATTTTTCACTAGGATTTCTTTCATCTTTATTTCAATTGCTTTATTTCCACTAGTAGTAATAGTAGTAGTAATATTATCTGCAATTTTCATTAGATCAAGCATTGTCAAGTATTCTTCATTTTTCACTAGGATTTCTTTCATCTTCATTTCAATTGCTTTATTTCCACTAGTAGTATTAGCAGTAGTAATATTATCTGCAATTTTCATTAGATCAAGCATTGTCAAGTATTCTTCATTTTTCACTAGGATTTCTTTCATCTTCATTTCAATTGCTTTATTTCCACTAGTAGTATTAGTAGTAGTAATATTATCTGCAATTTTCATTAGATCAAACATTGTCAAGCATTCTTCATTTTTCATTAGGATTTCTTTCATCTTTATTTCAATTGCTTTATTTCCACTAGTAGTATTAGTAGTAGTAATATTATCTGCAATTTTCATTAGATCAAGCATTGTCAATCATTCTTCATTTTTCACTAGGATTTCTTTCATCTTCATTTCAATTGCTTTATTTCCACTAGTAGTATTAGTAGTAGTAATATTATCTGCAATTTTCATTAGATCAAGCATTGTCAATTATTCTTCATTTTTCACTAGGATTTCTTTCATCTTCATTTCCATTGCTTTATTTCCACTAGTAGTATTAGTAGTAGTAATATTATCTGCAATTTTCATTAGATCAAGCATTGCCAAGCATTCATCATTTTTCTCTAGGATTTCTTTCATCTTCATTTCAATTGCTTTATTTCCACTAGTAGTATTAGTAGTAGTAATATTATCTGCAATTTTCATTAGATCAAGCATTGTCAAGCATTCTTCATTTTTCACTAGGATTTCTTTCATCTTCATTTCAATTGCTTTATTTCCACTAGTAGTATTAGTAGTAGTAATATTATCTGCAATTTTCATTAGATCAAGCCTTGTCAATTATTCTTCATTTTTCACTAGGATTTCTTTCATCTTCATTTCAATTGCTTTATTTCCACTAGTAGTATTAGTAGTAGTAATATTATCTGCAATTTTCATTAGATCAAGCATTGTCAAGCATTCTTCATTTTTCACTAGGATTTCTTTCATCTTCATTTCAATTGCTTTATTTCCACTAGTAGTATTAGTAGTAGTAATATTATCTGCAATTTTCATTAGATCAAGCCTTGTCAATTATTCTTCATTTTTCACTAGGATTTCTTTCATCTTCATTTCAATTGCTTTATTTCCACTAGTAGTATTAGTAGTAGTAATATTATCTGCAATTTTCATTAGATCAAGCATTGTCAAGCATTCTTCATTTTTCACTAGGATTTCTTTCATCTTCATTTCAATTTATTATTTTGCAGTACTAATATTATTCCGATCAGGAATTTAAAAAAATCTTTGTAAATGCTAGCCTATGAGTTACCTCCTGAACAATCGTAACATAGAAATAAATACTGTATGAGGATGAAGGCTCCAATTTCTACACTCAGGACTTTCCAAGATGACAATTGTCTCGTTCAATGTTTCTCATCCTTTTTTTTTTTTTTAACCGTGGACCGCTTATACCTCTTAATTTTTTGGTTTTTGAACTCACAATCTAATAAGTAAATAGTGTTTAATTGTTTTGTTGTATAATCTCAAGAACAAATTCACTTTTATCATATATTTATATTTCATTCTAGTTCTAATCATTGGTTTTTAAAGCAACAAACATTTCTGACGAGTGAAGGTAGTTAAAAGATTGGTGTCAAGAAAAACCGTCCTTTTAACAACACTTCTTATTGCGGGTATGTCTGTCCCTGTTTTCTAAATGATTTACACGCGAACTTACTCTTCACATACAGTATTTCCTCGATATTTCGCACGTGAAATAAAGCGTAAAAATTAAATTATCCAAATATTTCTCAATCACCCGAACTAAACCACTTCTGACATTACATCTCAAGCAAGCATTTTGATTATTGAGACTCTCATACATAACTTTAAAAATTAAAATTTAAATCACCGAAATTTGTGCCAAGTTTATTAGAACATACCATTATTTTCGTAGATGAAATCTTATCACAATGTGGGATAATCGAATAAATAAACTGTAAATTCTTTCTGCCTGTCAGTGTCTCTGAAAACACTCGAACTCGGGTGATACTTGTTCTACATAGATACAGTGTAACCCGGATATAAGTGATCCGGATATAAGAGAAACCCGGATATATGAGAGATTTTCTCTGGTCCCAAATTAGAGCCTGTGTTAATGTACATATAATAGACCAAACCCTGATATAAGAGAAACCCGAATATAAGAGACTTCTTCCCCAGTCCCGACAACTCTCTTATATCTGGGTTACACTGATATCTCAGAGGATGTGATTAAATCTAAAAGACATGCTGACAAGAAATTATAATGTGGATATAAAGTGGGGGATCAATTCTATATTACACTCAATATAGAAACGGATCCCTCACTTTGTGGCCACAATAGTTTCTCTCTCTCTCTCTCTCTCTATATATATATATATATATATATATATATATATATATACAGTGTAACCCGGATGTAAGAGACCCGGATATAAGAGAAACCCGGGTATAAGAGAGATTTTATCTGGTCTCAAATTAGAGCCCGTGTTAATGTATATATAATAGACCAAACACGGATATAAGAGAAACCCGGATATAAGAGACTCCTTCTCTGGTCCCGACAACTCTCTTATATCCGGGTTACACTGTATATATATATACCTTTTTGGAATTAGGATGTTCTCTGGATTGGCAATCAGCATTTTATCAGGTCCTTGAACATTCAGTTCTGGGATTTGTACCCGGATAAGGAGAGAACAGTTAAAAATTCGCATTTTAAAATAGCTGAAAAAAATGAGAGATTTTAAAAGTTTTTAATTCATAGTTTAAAGTAAGACAAAAGCTTTGTAAATTTAAAAATGCTGTTATAAATTCAGTTTAAAATACAGGGTAACCCGTATATAAGAGACACCCGGATATAAGAGACATCCGAATATAAGAGACACCCGGATATAAGAGAGATTTTATCTGGTCCCAAATCATTCCCATACTTACCTAAACAAAATAGATCAAACCCGGATATAAGAGAAACCCGGATATAAGAGACGTCTTCTCCGGTCCCGACAACTCTCTTATATGCGGGTTACACTGTATCTCCAAATCTTTGTGATTTGAGGAAATCAATTTTAAATCTTACTGATGTTTAGTCCACCGATATAATAAATAAATGGTGTAAATAAAAAAAATTAATGAATAAAAAATGTTTCTTATTTGTCGTAAATTTTCAAGAACAAAGAAAATGTATACATTAACTTTTATATGCTTACGTTTTATTAAAATTCTAATTATCGCTTTTTAAAACGATAAATATTGCCGAAAACTGAAGGTAGTTAAAAAAAAAAAAAGTGGTGTCATGGGAAAAACAGTCCTTTTGGGCCTCTGTCTTATTGTGAGCACGTTTGTTCGCCTTCTCCAATATTTTTTTTTTATTTAACTAAATGTCTGATTATTTGTATTTATTTATTAAAACTTCAAAATAAGTGCTTCATTTTACGATCGCTGTGTATTAAAAAAAAAAAAAAAAAAATCGACAAAAGTCTAAATTTTACCGATCTTGCTAAATTGGGACCAAAACGTCGACCGTTCACGCGTTCTCTTTCCAGGCAGGTGCAGTTTATTGTTTGGGAAATCGAGGGGTTCAATAGCTGTGGGCAAATAAAGCACCGGCCGCCCTTAGCGATTGTTCCAGACCATCTTGATCTCTTTAAAAAGCCTTTCTGGGATTTTTTTTTTTTTTTTTTTTTTTACTTTTTTCAAACAAAAAAAAAAAAAAAAGACAGCAATATTGTGGGGAGGGTTTCTTTTTTCTTTTCTTTTTTTCTTTTTTGACACTGAAGCGGAACAATTCTTGAAGCGTGGCATTACTCTGTAGAAATCAATCTTCACGTATCCGTTTTTATTCTAAAGATTTTAGAAATGCCTCCCAACGCCACTCAGACATCTGAGTGAAAACTCTTCGCCGAATCTGGATTAGCCAACAGTTCGTGCGTTTCGAACCTTTGTCTGGGGTGGGAGGGGGGCGAATATGTTGTCGACAGGGAAAGTCTGGACAAAAACAATATCTTTCTTAGAACTGAGAGAAAACTCGATCGACTTACGAAACATATTTTACAACTTGATCAAAAAAGGAGATAATTTTCTCTGTTGTATAAAAAAAAAAATTAGGATATTAAAAAAGAAAGACTTTATTAGCAGAAACGATCCAATAATAAATAGATGTTAAATTTATTTAAATACTAGCAGCATGATCCGGCGTTGCCTGTCCTTGATTCAAAAATCGTACGACTCATACAGCAATCGCTATCACTTGACTTAAAATATTTTTGCCCTTCCTTGCCTTTAAAGGAGTGCCCTTTTCTGTGCTGATGTTGCTACATGCCTTACTTCTTGCCTATCTCACACTGCAAATTTTTTGTAAGCTCTATACTAAACATTAAACCTGTTACGAAAAACGAATTAAACAAAATGAACACAAAACGATCAGCTTTAAAAAAGGACTCGTAACTGGAAAAACCGAATCAAAAAAAGAATGTTAACGAGAATTACTTTTTCACACCCAACCCAGTTCTGCGGAATCAGAATCAACGTTGAGTTTAAGCAAGCAAATGAGCCAATTGGAGTAAAGTGCCATGCAGATTTAAATTTTTCCCACTTGTGATGAATGCAGCTATCGATTTTTTCTTCTGTATGCTAGCATGCTAGTTAACATTCGTGTCAGTCAGATGGTGTCTCTCACGCTGGCCAATAGAATCTTCCTGCCTATTCGGGGCATTTGGGAAATGCAAAGTCGGTCTTGGCCTTCCCGCTTGGAGCACGTGCATGTAAATTTTGGTGCAAATCCGTTGAAAATTGCGGCCGTGCATTCGTTACACACACACACACACACACGCACACACACACACACATCCTGCCTTTTATAGATAGAGATCAGTTTTTTCGAAAAGTTATAACGTTTTACCAGAAAAGAGTATGAAAAAAAATAATTAAACTTATTTAAATATAGGGCTGTTCGGAAATTAATGACGCTTTTCCAGAAAGGATATAAAAAGAAATAGAATTCTAGGTTCTCAGCAAAATCTAAAGACGGATATGCAATATAATCGGTCCTGACCTGGTATCTCGACTCCAGTCACTTTCTCACTAACGTGATGTGGCTTCCCTCTGTCTTTTCTAAAAACATTTTCATGGCAACTGCTCTGACGAGCTATGTTCAGTGGTGCCCCGACTGCATGGATTTAAGCGTGCTACTAGGTTGGCATCTCGGTCCCACCCTTTCACTGTCGAAACAGTTCAATATAACGGCCTCTTGTACGCCGACAGCTTTTACTCTGGCACTTCCCAACAGTGAAACTCCCTTCCTCTTTCTTGCTTTCCTGATGAATATAACCTTCAAAAATTTAAATGTAATATCAATCGGCATCTTCCGATGCATTAATCCCCGTTCTTCTTTCTATCCTTTCCTCAATACCCCCTATACCAAGTCTTTACACTTGGTTTAACTCTCTGTAACTCTTTGCATACTAGTGTCACTCCTGACATGCTTGGGGTGAAGATAAAAAAAAGATAAAACTTAGGTTGTTCGGAAAGTAAAGACTTTTTTTTTCCAAAAAGGATCTAAAAAGAAATGGAAGATAAGTTTATTTAAAAACTATTTATTCAAAATGAAATCACCTTCATGTTCAACTACTGCAGCCCAACGATATCAAGTTTTAAGAAATCTAGATTTTCCTAGAAAATATTTGAAAGACTGCCCTTTCAGAAAAAAAAAACAAAAAAAAAAAAAAACTTTAAACAATCTATTCCTCTTTGTTTCTGCCACTTAAGAAGTACTCTAGAGATCGAAACAAATGAAGTCGTTAAATCTGGTGAAGCTGGTAAATTTGGAAAAACCAATGATTCTTCAAGATTTCTTTTCTTGAGATTTACTTCGTGTTCTTTCATTCTCATGCTGGAGAATAACCCTTTTCTGATTACGAAAGCAGGACAATTTTAAACAAAATGCATATTTTATCCAATAAAGTTCCTGGCAATAAACTTTTTCAGTTGTGGCTCTTCCATATTTCAGTTGCTCATAATGCACGACACCTTTTATATTCCATCGATCCCAAAGGAAAAACTTTTGTGGGTGGAGTGCTAGTCTTGTTATTGCTAGTGGTTTCTCATTTTGTGTTCACTGTCATGCTTAAATCATTTTTGTGATAATCACTGACATGCAAAACTCATTTTTCATCACCTGCAACAATGCAGTGCGTAAATTTATGGTGGAAAATTGCGTGTGACCCAAATTCACTCATATTCCAATTGCTCCTAATGGACAACACCTTTTAGGTTGCAGCAAAATTGAAAATCTCTAGGTACAAAATCTGGTGAGTATGGCGTATGTAGAACGTTGCTCATCCCAACGATTATATTTATTTTGTGGAACGGTGCTTGTTCTGCAGGGTATGCTTTTCGTTGTATCGTTAATCAGGAGAATTACACCTTTTTCTGTATACCAAAGCAGGACACTTGGAATATAATATTTCGTTTACCTGATCAGGTTGCTCTAAATGAACAATTGCAGTGATGGTCCTTCCAGGCATCCAGTGTTCGTAATGGACGACAAATTTCTTATTCTGTCATACAAGAAGAAAAGACTTGTGTTGATGCAGTCCAATATCTTGAGGGAAAATTTTGGTGACTACGGAGAACAATAAAATAAGTGTAAAAAAGCAAGAGATTTAGAGAAAGAGGACAAAATGAAAGAGAGAGAGAGTGTGTTATAAAAGCGAAACAATGAATGCATACGACAACAGGAGAGAAGGACAGAGAGAGAGAGAGAGAAAGAGAATGAAAGAGAATGAAAGAGAGAGAGAGAGAGAGAGAAAGAGAATGAAAGAGAATGAAAGAGAGAGAGAGAGAGAGAAAGAGAATGAAAGAGAATGAAAGAGAGAGAGAGAGAGAGAGAAAGAGAATGAAAGAGAATGAAAGAGAGAGAGAGAGAGAGAGAAATAAAGAAATTGATGAATTAGTAGTTTGAAATGAGAAAGAGAGGCTTAAAGAAATGATGTAAAGAGAGAGATTGAAGGGAGACAGAGACGAAATGAACAGAATGAGAGAGTGAGACGGGGGAGACATTGCAACACGAGAGATAGAGAGAGTGTGACAAAAGCAAAACAATGAAAGAGAGAAGGCATATGACAACACGAGAGAAAGACAGAGAGAGAGAGAGAAAGAAAGAAAGAAAGAAAGAAAGAAACAAGGAAATTGATGAAGATATAGTTTGAAATGAGAAAGAGAGGCTTAAAGAAATGATGTAAAGAGAGACCCAAATGAAGGGAAACAGAGAGATAAAGAGACGAAAGGAACAGAATGAGAGAGAGAGGGGGTGCACATCGCAACATGAGAGAGAGTGAGGGAGAGAGAGAGAGAGAGAGTGAACGACACACACATGCACCCACAGAAGGCGAAAACCATAAATAGAAAAAGCATAAAGAGAGAGACATTTCTAGGGAGAAAGAGAGATAAAAATAGAAAGAGATAAACAGAGTAAGTAATCAAAGAGAGGGGGGGAGGTAAAAGTGACATCATGAAAGAAAGAGATTCAATATATGACAAAGCGTGCAAAAGAGATAATGAGAGACAGAAGAAAGTGAAAAATAAAAAAAAGAGAGGAAAAGATTCAAAACGACAGAAAGGGAGAAGGACCTTGAAAGAAAATAGAAAGAGAGAGAGAGAGAGAGAGACAAAGTAACACCATGAGCGAAAGAGCGAAACTAGGTGACAACATGAGAGAAAGAGGGGGAGAAGCAGGGAAAAAGAGAGACTAAGAAAACGATATGAGCAATAAGACAGAAAAATAAAGAGAAATCATTTCGGAGAGAGAACAGAGAAAGATCAAAGAAAAAGAGAGAAAAACGTTATAGGGTGTGGTGGGTGAAGAGAGAAAAAAGAAAAAGACGTTGAGGAAAATAGAGACAAAGAAAGACGGGGAAAGTGACAGAAAGAAAGAAGAAATTATTGGGTTATGGCATAATTATCAGGCGTTTAAAGAAAAATAATTTATTTTCAGGTTATAAAAATGCGGGTCGATAATCATACGTTCTGAAATAAAAATGTTATTGCTTAATTCTTATGTTTCTTTTATAGTAGTAGTAGTAGTAGTAGTAGTAGTAGTAGTAGTAGTAGTAGTAATAATAATAATAATAATAATATATATATATATATATATATATATATATATATATTTCGATTATAGGTGCCGTTCAACTTATAATTACATGAATCATTCATACAAAAAACAAATATAGATGTTAATTGATTTAAATGGCGAGAATACATCTTCGCAAACAATTTCAATAAGTTACACCAACCCCGAACCTGTATATGAATGATATGATCCCTGTTTATAAATTCCAGTCTTTTTTAGTTTTTACCAGCTTTCGTCTGTTCCTACAGATATCCTCAGGTATGGAAATAGATTTGCTTTTGTTTTTTACTTCTCGGTAATAAAAGGACAACGAAAATATAGATGTAATCCGAAAAAATGCAATGAGAAATGTGTTATTATTTTGGAACGTGCGGTCGCAACGCTGAGTTTGAATTTTAAATTTTAAGGTTGTGCGTTTTTGAACAAATATAGTAATAATAGAATTATTTTTTTACTGCATATGAACTTTATGGACACCCTGTATATTGGGTTGGTGTATAATTATCAGGCGTTTTTGTAGGTTAGTTATTTTGACTCTTAACTCATAAAACATTATACTATACAGGGTGTCCATAAAGTTCGTGTGCAGTTTAAAAAATTTATAAATTTATTTGAATTTGTGATAGAAATAATCTGTAAAAAATGTTATAAAGTTTAATGTACCTAGTTTTAAGTATAGCTAAAATAACTAATGTGATTTCAGGCATTACTGTAAATCAGTTGGCAAATGTTTTCCGTGAACTGCAAAATAGTATTACCCTTTGTATTGCTAATGATGGAAGACATGTGGAAATTTAAATAAAATTTCAATAAAACTTTAAAAAATATAGATTTACTTCTAATTCTTTTTACAAATTATTTCTAACGCAAATACAAATAAAGTTATAATTTTTTTTTAAGTGCACACCAACTTTATGGCCACTCTGTATATTGGGTTGGTGTATAATTATCAGGCGTTTTTGTAGGTGAATTATTTGTTAATAAAATTGCTGTTTGTTTACTTCCTTTAAAGAAAAATATTATTTTATTTTCTGGTTATAAAAATGCGTGTCGATAATCATACGCCCCGAAAGAATCATTTAAAAATGTTGCTGTTGAATTATTGTTTCTTTTTTTCATAATAAATATTGTTTAACAAACGCCTGATAATTATGCACCAACACACTAGATAATAAAGAGAAAGAAAGAAAGAAAGAAAGAAAGAAAGAAAGGGACACATGAATGAATGGGGGTGGGTAAATAAAAGACAAAGAGAAAAGCAGTGAAAAAGAAAGGGTAAAACAAGAAACAAGAGATGGGGAGAGAGAAAGATAGAAAGAAATATTGAAAGAGAAAAAAAGAGAAAATGACTAAAAGAGAAAGAGGGTAAGATATATAGAGAAGAGAAAACGGAAAAAAGGGAAAAGAAAACGAGGAAGAAAGAAAGTTGAAGAAAGAGTAAATACGAAAGAGAGAGAGATCGAGAGATCGAGTGAATAAGATTAAAAAAAACTGAAGAATGAAAGGCAAAGAGAGTTGAGAGAGAGTGAAAGAGAGTGATAGAGAATGAAAGAGCGAGTGAAAGAGGGAGTGAGATAGAGGGAGAGATGGAGTGAAAGAGGGATTGGGACAGTGAGAAAGAGAGAGAGAGTGAAAAAGAGAGTGAAAGAGAGTGTGATAGAGTAAAACATAGTGAAAGAGAGAATGTGAGAGAGTGAGTTAAAGAGAGAGTGTAAGAGTGGGTGAATGATAGTGAAAGAGAGTGGGACAGTGAGAGAGGAAGAAAGAAAATGCAAGAGAGAGTGAGTCAGAGTGGAAGAGAGTGTGAAATAGTGAAAGAGAGGATGAGAGAAAGTGAGTTAAAGAGAGATGGAAAGAGAGAGTGTGAAAGAGTGAGTGAGTCAGTGGGTGAGTGAGTGAGTCAGTGAGTGAGTGAGTGAGAGGGAGAGAGATCGAGTGAAAGAGAGAGTGGGACTGGTGGGAGAGATAGAGAGAGAATGAGTGAAAGAGAGTGAAAGAGGAAGTGATATAGAAAGTGAAAGAGAATGAAAGAGAAAATAGAGAGATTGAAAGAGAGAGTGGGTGAGAGTGAAAGAAAGAGTGAAAGAGAGAGTGCGAGAGAATGAAAGAGAGAAAGAGAGAGTGTGAATGAAAGAGAGAGTGAAAGAGAGAGTGTGAGTGAAAGAGAGAGTGTGAGTGAAAGAGAGAGT
Organism: Acanthosepion lycidas; assembly: GCA_963932145.1. Lineage (NCBI taxonomy): Eukaryota > Metazoa > Mollusca > Cephalopoda > Sepiida > Sepiidae > Acanthosepion > Acanthosepion lycidas. Next base: position 76,985,223 of record OZ010607.1, on the reverse strand, counting down.
GAGAGAGTGAGAGAGAGAATGAAAGAGAGAATGAGACAGTGTGAGTGAAAGAGAGAGTGAAAGAGAGAATGAGAGAGTGTGAGTGAAAGAGAGAGTGAAAAAGAGAGTGAGAGAGAGAGAATGAAAGAGAGAATGAGAGAGTGTGAGTGAAAGAGAGAGTGAAAGAGAGAATGAGACAGTGTGAGTGAAAGAGAGAGTGAAAGAGAGAGTGAGAGAGTGAGAGAGATAATGAAAGAGAGAGTAGGAGAAACTCAGTAAGCGCGGGTAGCAAATTGAAAAACAAAAAAGGGAGCATTAAAGAGAAATTTAAAAAGAAAGAAAGAAAGAAAGAAAGAAAGAAAGAAAGAGAGAAAGGGGGTTAAGAAAGTAAGATTGAAAAAAAAAGAGAAGAATTAAGAAGTAGACAAAGGAACTCAAAAAAAGAAAGAAAGAAAGAAACGGCAAAGCCAAATGTCAAAAGGTCACGAAGAGAAAACAAGGAAGAAATGAACCAAGAAAAGAGAAGGTGGAAACAAATGAGAAAATGAAAGAGAAAAAAAGGAAAGAGAAACGAAAAGAAACAAAGAATGAAAACTAGAAAGACCCAGAAAAAAAAAATGAAAGACAGAAATATTGAAGGAGAGGGTTAAACCAAAGAAGGCAGGTAAATTTGAGCGAGGAAATGTGAAAACGTGTAAAAGAAAGCGAAAGAGAGATTGACAAGGAAAGAAAAAGACTCATAGATTAGGAAAAAGAAAGAAAGAATAAAAAGGAAAGAAAAATAAACAAGCAAATATGATGAGAAAATAGGGAAGTGTTTAGAAAGAAGAAAAATTGAAATAAAAAAACGAAAAGGAAACAAAGAAAGATAAATATACAGTGAAAATGACAAGGTGAGAAAAAGAAACAAAGAAAGACTCAAAGAAGAATTAAATAAATAACGAAACAGTGTGACAAAGTGTAAAACAGTGTGGGAAACAAAGATTGAAGCAGAGAAAGAAACAAAGAAAGAAGTAAATAAATAAAGAGCGTGACCAACCGTGGAAAACACAAAGTTTTGGAAAACACAAAGTTTCAAGGAAGGAAAACCACAAGGAAACAAGTAAATAAAGAAAGTAACAGAGTGACAAATTGAAAAACAAGGTTGAAAACAGAGAGAATGAAACAGCGAACGAAACAAAGAAATAATTAAATAAAGAAACAGAGTGAGTAACCGTCAGTGTGGAAAATAGACGGAAGAAAAGAAATCAACAAAGAAACAAGTAAATAAAGTAACATACAGAGTGAGAAAGTGAGATTGTGGAAAGCCCAAAATGAAACGAAGAAAGAAACAAAGAAACAAATCAATAAAGAAAGAAACAGTGTGACAAAGTGACATTTTGGAAAACACAAAGATGGAAAGAAAGAAAGAATGAAAGAAAGAAAGAAAGAAAAAAAAACAAATCAATATAAAAAGAAACAGTGTGACAAAGTGACAGTTTGGAAAACACAAGGATGGAAACAAAGAAAGAAACAAATCAATAAAGAAAGAAACAGTGTGACAAAGTGACATTTTGGAAAACACAAAGATGGAAAGAAAGAAAGAATGAAAGAAAGAAAGAAAGAAAGAAAGAAAGAAAAAAAAACAAATCAATATAAAAAGAAACAGTGTGACAAAGTTACAGTTTGGAAAACAGAAGGATGGAAACAAAGAAAGAAACAAATCAATAAAGAAAGAAACAGTGTGACAAAGTGACATTTTGGAAAACACAAAGATGGAAAGAAAGAAAGAATGAAAGAAAGAAAGAAAGAAAGAAAGAAAGAAAGAAAAAAAACAAATCAATATAAAAAGAAACAGTGTGACAAAGTGACAGTTTGGAAAACACAAGGATGGAAACAAAGAAAGAAACAAAGAAACAAATCAATAAAGAAAGAAACAGTGTGAGAAAGTGACAGTTTGGAAAACACAAAGATGGAAACAAAGAAAGTAACAAAGAAACAAATCAATAAAGAAAGAAACAGTGTGAGAAAGTGACAGTTTGGAAAACACAAACATGGAACAAAGAAAGAAACAAAGAAACAAATCAATAAAGAAAGAAACAGTGTGACAAAGTGACAGTTTGGAAAACACAAAGATGGAAACAAAGAAAGAAACAAAGAAACAAATCAATAAAGAAAGAAACAGTGTGACAAAGTGACATTTTGGAAAACACAAAGATAGAAACAAAGAAAGAAACAAAGAAACAAAGAAACAAAGAAACAAATCAAAAAAGAAAAAAAACAGTGTGACAAAGTGACAGTTTGGAAGACACAAAGATGGAAACAAAAAAAGAAACAAAGAAACAAAGAAACAAAGTAACAAATCAATAAAGAAAGAAACAGTATGACAAAGTGACAGTTTGGAAAACACAATGGTGGAAACAAAGAAAGAAACGAAAAAAACAAGGAAAGCTAGAATGAAAGAAAACAGAAAATGTATGAAAAATTAAAATAAACGAATCCATGTTGCAGTATAAAAATATATATAAACTAAGAAAGAGACAAAGAAACAAATCAATAAAGAAAGAAACAGTGTGAAAAAGTGACAGTTTGGAAAAACACAAAGATGGAAACAAAGAAACAAACAAAGAAACAAATCAATAAAGAAAGAAACAGTGTGACAAAGTGACAATTTGGAAAACACAAAGATGGAAACAAAGAGAGTAACAAAGAAAGAAATCAATAAAGAAAGAAACAGTGAGACAAAGTGACCTTTTGGAAAACACAAAGATGGAAACAAAGAAAGAAACAAAGAAAGAAACAAAGAAACAAAGAAACAAATCAATAAAGAAAGAAACAGTGTGACAAAGTGACAGTTTGGAAGACACAAAGATGGAAACAAAGAAAGAAAGTAACAAATCAATAAAGAAAGAAACAGTGTGACAAAGTGAGTTTGGAAAACATAATGGTGGAAACAAAGAAAGAAACGAAAAAAACAAGGAAAGCTAGAATGAAAGAAAACAGAAAATGTATGAAAAATTAAAATAAACGAATCCATGTTGCAGTATAAAAATATATATATATATAAACTAAGAAAGAGTGAATAAGGAAGAAATGAAGAAGACAAAAATGACGCGTTGCGAAAATGCATTGAGAGTGTGACAAGGAAAGAAAAAGAGCCAATTAAATCGAAAAAGGAAAAGAGAAAGAAGGAGAACGACTAAATGAGAGTCGGAAAGAAATAGGAAGCAAAAACGAAAAGGACAAAGAAAGAAAGAAAGAATAAGAGAAAGAGGAAGTAAGAGAGGAAATATCGTTGTGGATATATCAAGCCAGAAGTTGGAAAATCTAGACAAAGCAAAGAAAAAGAAAACAAACATATGCAACTTTAAAGGAATCGGTAAAAAGAAAGATCTTCTATTGACAAAATCCGAAGGAATAAAATCACCAAAACTCATCGGATAGAAAAGCCACCAAATGGAAACGACAGAACAACATAGAAATTAAGTATCGTTTGCTTTTCGCGCCCGACTTTTATTTGATGACTTTCTTCCAATGGCCTGCAGCTTGTCGCTGTGGACACAGGAGTAAGAAAGCCTCCAGCAGTTTTACTAAAAGTTGGTGACGCTTCTAATTTTGTTTATTTTTTTTATTTTTTTTTTTTCATCCAAACAATCATGATGAATTTAAAATTCATGAAAAATACTTTTCAAACATTTTAATGAAAAACAAATAAATAAAAAAAACCTGTCACGGAAAGAGACATATATTTCTTTGGGAAAAATATTTCTGAAATTTTGAAAAGAAATCGGGTGATTTGCAAAATAACTTCGAAAAGAAATTAAAATGGAAAAAAAGAAAAAAAGAAAGAAAAACGAGAAAAATGCAAAAAAAATTTGAAGGAAGGAATTTTAGAAATTTTAAATTTTCTTTTATGAAATTTTAAAAAGTAAATAAATATAGGAATATATTTTAAATATATCTTAAAGAATTATACCTTCCCTGGAGATATTCTTAATTTTTTTTTTCTAAAACACTTTATATTTTATATTTGAGATTTATTACCGTTTATGAAAAATGGACGAAAAATATTTACCACGCGCAAGTTTTCTCCAAAACACATTTTCACACACACACACACGCACACACGCACACACACACACACAGAGAAGTAATTAAGTAACCGAGTATGCTCGTTTTCAATGACGGCTAGCCAATCCCTATTGCAGAAGCCTGCTCAGGCATATGTCTGTCTTAAAGGGAGGAAACTCCACATATTCAACCCAGATATTAAACTTATGACCCTAAGTTAGGATTCTATGAAGAATGGGGTATTGGCTTGAAACTAAAAGAGGGCCGAAAATGGAGCAATATAGAAATTAATATAATTTGCTTTTCGTGCCCGATTTCTATATAATTTTTTTAAAATTATATATAAAAACATATATAATTTCGGTTCCCACTTCAAAAATTACCAAATTCTAACTGCAAATGAGATATATCAACAAGATTAACAGTTAATCATATTTAGATAATTTATAATAATTAGGGGTATATTTAAAAAATTCTATCGAAAAATAGTTATAGAACCTACCCATATATATATATATATATATATATATATATATATATATATATATATGGCTATGAGGTTAGGTGCAAAAATAATGTCGGTTTTTGACGTAATTTTTAACGTCAAAAACCGACATTATTTTTGCACCAACCTAATATTATGTACCCGGTTTACATTATTCGGACTGTTGTCCTCATCTTTGTCGCCATTCGGCCGGTGTACGCTCCGGCCTTCTTCAGGTGGTTGGAATGTCGAACTGAACCCTTTATTTCGCTCACTGGGGTAGACTGTTCAAGGACACATGGCACAGTGGATAAAGACGTTGGTTAGATCCAGTGACAAGACCCAAAGAGTGTGAGTTAAAAACCCGTTTAAGGTAGTGGAGAACTTTCAGAGGTGAATTAACGGGAGATAACTGATAAGTGATATCCATTAAACATGGCACGTGGAACAGCGCAATCTCCAGCTGTTGAAAGTTCGAGTCGTGCTATTGACGAGGGATAATATGTATAAATATTGATATATACTTAATTGGTATGTTGTATTACATCGAGCAATGTTTTATTAACACCAACACTATGTGTACGATGTATTATAATTATATGTTCATTTATACTAATAATGTATATGCATATTGTTCCACGCCGTTTTGTACAACTTGGAGATGTAGCATTTTTTCACACGTCAGTTTGATCTGTAGTGTCATTTAAAATATATTATTATTATTATTATTATTTGTACTACTACTAGTAGTAGTAGTAGTAGTAGTAGTAGTAACACAAATTTAAATGCAATATTAATATATCATTTTACACAACCCCAAATTAATGTCATAAGGTTAATATTCGGGTTTAATTTTATAACACTTCTTCCCTTTAAGATAAATACAATTCACCTTCCCCTGACCCTCTCTCTCCTGCCTTTGGTCTGACTGAAACATTGAAATGGATAAATTCTGTATCATTTTTTCGAGTGTCGTTTTTATTAGGTTGGTGCAAAAATATTGTCGTTTTTTGACGTTAAAAAATACGTCAAAAACAACAATATTTTTGCACCAACCTAATAGCTTTCACAGTTATTTCTAACACGAACTCAGTCCACACTGGGGTTGACAAGTCAGACGACCGATACTATTCATACGCCGCTATTCCCCATCTGAGGTGATCTTGGATTTTATTGCTTATTAATTGTTACTTTTTCTGATAACTTTGTCAGGATTACATACCAAAATTTATATATAAGGGGTTAGCATTTGGTTATCTATAAGGTTGGTACGTGTTGCTCGGTAAGTCTAGGGTTACGTCGAGGAAGTTTACCAAATGCTAACCCCTTATATATACACCCGAAGTCAAACCACCCTCCATCCACAATTAAACATATACCCTCATCAATAGAAAATAGAATTAGCAGTAACTCCGCTAACAAAGTAATATTCCACCAACATAATGACTTCTACAACACTGCCCTAAAAAGTAGTGGTTATAAAAATGCTAACATTAAATATAGGGACAATTGCAATAACCAAAAGAAAAAAAACAGGAAAAGAAACATCATTTGGTATACACCTCCGTTCAACCAAATGGTTAGTATTAAACTAGGACAGAAGTTCTTAGCCCTAATCGATAAACACTTTCCCACCAATAGTAGGCTTAGTAATATATTCAATAAGAACACACTAAAATTGAGTTACAGCTGCACTGAAAATCTAGAAGGTATAATAAGAAGACACAATAATAATATCCTGAACAAACCCCCTTACCTGAATAGTTTTAATAACTCTACACTTAAATCAGATAATGACAGGGAAAAACTATGCGATTATAGAAACCCGGTAGACTGCCCATTAGAAAATAAGTGCTGCATCAAATCTGTGGTATACCAATGCACTATATCATCCACGGAGAACCCTAACAATAATATGATATACATTGGGTCCACGAAAAATGCCTTTAAAACCAGATGGAGGCAGCATAAATGCTCCTTCAACATCATAAACTTTAGACATCATACCTATCTAAATATTTTTGGCACCTGAAAGAAAAAAATAGGACACCTAAAGTAAAATGGAAAATCATAAACAGGACTAGAACTTGCAAAACTTGGGATGACCCATGCCCTTTGTGCCTCCATGAGAAACTATACATTATTAAGCTTCTAAACAATAAAAACCTATTAAACAACAGGCAAGAATTAACGGTTTTCTGCCGACACAACCGAACTCTGAATAACTAGCTAAAAACACGCATACAATAAAATAAATTTTAAAATCCATAGCCCATATACATAGTTTTAATACCCTACAAAAATTGATAACCCTTTATGAAGTCGTCAAATAACAAACGTTACGGCCTTTTCATATACACAAATCCCTTTCATAAAGAGATATATATAAAAGAATAAAATAAAAATAAATAAATAAATCTCCGTAGACGCTCAAGCCAGACTATGCGAAAACTTCCTCCGTCGTAAATTTAGCCACCCCACCTTACCGTGACCCGGCATCTATGAAAGTAACTCTATACTGATACAAATTATTAACATCCCACCCCTGCCAATTCTAAACAATCCGCCCTTGATGTTACCATGGAAATTTTTGATTTCAATTCTGACCATACTATTAAAACTCGTAAATTTCAGAAATAAGTCATTCCCAAAAAAATTTCGCTTGAAGATGGAACAGAGCCTACTTTAACTCAAGTTAATTCAAATATTATTTTGAAGTTTTCGGCTCTTGTTTTGAAACATGAGACCTATTATGTAGCGAGTTGGAATCATATTTTTAAATAAATAATTATATATATATATATATATATATATATATATATATATATATATATATATATTAGATGGTTTTTCTTTCTGTCATTAGCAATTTATTTCTCTTTTTCTTACTCTTTTGTGATAATTTAATACTCGAAATAATCTTATTAACAAGCGGTGATCGGGCATTTGGCGAAAAACTCGTCTTAATTAAACTTCGTTTCCTTAATAGAGACTTCTGGCATGAACAGACATAATCCCCTCTGCCTCAACTCCCAGGCTGTCAGTTGCTATCCGCGCAAGGCTGGACATTCGCCAGCTTTCAGTTCGCCAACGCTTTTTCCGCTTCATAAATCTTCAGTACGTCATATGAGAAAAACAGGCAGAATTGTCTTCTAAACGTCCTTCAGGTAGTAAATATCCGGTTACTTGTTTTAAATATGACAATTTAAAATCTTGACCTGCATTTATTCTCGAATACTTAGCATTTGCACTGGTCAGAATAACCAATTCCCTGAAGATGTGGGCCGAAATATTAACTATATTAGGTCTTCTAACACAAAGCAGGTTAAAATGGGATCAGAGGTTTTCAGCGCCGAAGGGTAGAGACAATTAAAATTTCTTGTATACATATTGTTGAAAGAGGGTATGCAAAATATGACACTCACGTCATGTGAGTGTTAAATTGTCCATGCCTTTTTCTTTCCTCACTCTGCAAACTGAAGACAAGATAGACCGAGTAAAGCAGCGCCTATGAGTGTTGACTTCAATGTTCACTTTATATATATATATATATATATATATATATATATATATATATATATATAGAGAGAGAGAGAGAGAGAGAGAGAGACTTTAATCCTTTCAGTGGAAACCGTGGTAGCAGAAATCGTTAGTTTGTTTATTATTTTAAATATTAAACAGCTCTACTTTCGATTTTTGACCTATTCATTGAACACTTTTTTTAATATAACTGTTTCCCAGACAAGATATACTTTCTTGTTTGTAAAAAAAGTTTCATTGTATCATATATATATATATATATATATATATATATATATATATATATATATATATATATATATATGTATGTGTGTGTGTGTGTGTGTGTGTGTGTGTCTAATACAATAAAACTTTTTAACAAACAAGAATATATATATATATATATATATATATATATATTAGTTTGTGCTTTTCTATGTGTGTTAATTTAATTGCCGCTTAACGAAATTCGAGAAATAAAAGCAAAAAAAAAAATTGTTAATAATATTGTTAATAATATTAATAATATTTATTTTATATTAATCAGCTTTTGACGAATTGGAAGCACATCGTAGAAATTTTAAAGATGGAATTTTCGGACACGCCTGAGTGCTTTATCAACGAGACATGAAATAAACAAAGAAGTATTTTTATGTCTTATATTACCGTAATAAATTTGGTAGTTTGTCACTTTTACGGATTTGAGAGTGTATTTCATCTCGAACAGACGGCGTTCTTGTTGGCATTTAAATTAATACGCTAAAAACACGCGTCTGACGTTATCAATGGTATGCTATAGCTGTTTGAGATATGCAGCTACAGTAATGATGTTTCTTATGCTTATTAAACTGGAGACGGAATTCCGTACCTGTTCCACAAAATAACAAATATATTACATTTGAATTGACACGAGTCAAAGTAGAGGTTTTGATTACATTTTGAGATCACATTCTGACCACGAGACCCGGGTTCAAATCTCATCATGGTCGATTTATCAGGAAGGAGACTGCCTGAGGTTATCGAACTGTAGGAAACTTTGGAAAAATACATGAAAACCATGCCACGGGTTGACCCAAGCCTTGTGAGTGAAATTGGGTGAAATAGCTGTGCTAGTACGAAGGCGCAAGTCATCGTGGCGGAGGGCTTGAGCGTGTTGGTTTTGAGCGTGTTGGTTTTGTTCAAATTGATGCTCACGCTAGTTAACAAGCCCTTTCCAAGAAATTGTCACTAAGATGCTGAGCATGGTTGCAGTATAAACCATAGGTGGTACTGTGTGGGTGTCGAATAAACATATGTCCCTGAGCAAGTGTCTGAAATAAGGATTGACTAGCCAGCCTAGTAGACGGGTATCCCCGAATACGAGTAGCCATCTATACAGATTATATCAGGAGTGTATGCAAATTATGGGTTGTCACTAAGTATCTTTTTAATAGTGTGGTCGGGTTTTATGTATTAGAAATCTTATAGTTTAATATGAGATAGTTGGTGAATATTATAATTAAGAGAAGAATTTTGTTTTTAGTTTCGCAGGTTAGAAAAGTATTGCTATATGAAGAGAAAGGAAAAACTTTATTACCAACGTGTTTCGTCCTCTGATGTACTTTACCACTAATAAGGATTTTATTTTTTTGGCATATATTTATAAACAGAAGTAAAGAATGAAATGGACAAAGTCCAACAATTATTTTAAGACATTTTTATTTTCTTTTTTATAGATACAAATATTTAAGCAGAAGTAAAAAAAAAAATATCGTTAGGTTTTCAAAACTTTTAAATTTAATACCGCTAAAAAATAATCTTCCGCTTAACTGTGAAAGTCAAGGTAACCTATATCGGTATTAAGTGATTTACACCTTTGTGCAAATTAATTATCCAGGAAGATGTGGAGGGCTACAATACATACACCCTTGTGCAAATTAACTGAAAGAAACTAATAACTCCGTTATTTACACTTTTTATTATTTTTTCAATGAAACATGACCCAGTGAACATGTTCCTCCTTCGTATGTCCATTCTACAAAGTCGTTCCTTGCAAATTGACCACAGATTCTTGATTGGATTTAAATCAGGAGAGTTTCCGGTCCAGTCTACAGTACTTTGATTTGCTCACTGGCAAGGCTTGCCAGTGTATTCGTCCAGCGTTACAATTTTCTAACGCTTCCTTAGAGTAACGTCGATCTCAGACAATGGCCGTAAGACAACTAATCGACAGTCAAGATAATAGTGTCAGGGGGTTGTGAAAGTTTGATGCAATCACAGATGACTCAATATTTTTCAAGGCCAAACAAATTTCATCATACACCTTGAAAATGGATTCATATTACTGCACACCACTGCAAATGACCTAATCTGAGGAAAAAATAAAAATCGATTAGACTCTCTCACTCCAGTGGGTCTAAAAGTGACCGTATGGAGAAAGAAAGGAAACTAAAGCAGTTGTTTCAATTAATTTGCACAAGGATGCATTTTCTTAATTGAGTTCCTCAGAAATTTAGTCTTTTTCTTTCTGATTGTAAATATAAATTTTATTGTAGGTCCTATTTTAAGGAATTTTTAATCAATTCATCCCAAGCAAGGCGATAACGCCACTAAGCTGCAAGGCGCAATTCGAAGCGAAAGAAAAGGAAAACCTGTAGAAGGACTCTTTAAATTTAAGACCGCTCAGAAATATACTTCCGGTTAAATGTGAAAGTCAAAGTAAACTATACAGTGATGTAATTTTATTCCTAATAAAGGAAATTGAGTTAACACTTTTATTGATGTGTTTGTATTTTTATTTACTCGTTTATTTATGTCTATATTTTTTATTCATTAAGGTAATTATTATATTTTATTTTAATTTTATAAATTATTTATGCTTTTATTTCTTTAAAAAATAATATGAATTTATCTAAACATTTTTTCATTTCAATTTTTATCATCATCTATATTAGCTTGGGAAAAGAATATATTCTTAAGGACAGGTGATAATAGAAATGTTTTTATAGCGGCAGTCTCAAGAACTTTCTGATTAAATAAGTTATTTTCTCTATTTATAAGAGTCCCATTCTTTAGGTCAAAAGTAAAAATTAAACCAAATAAATAAATAAATGAACAAATTAACAAATGGCTCCCGCTAAAATAACCGTTAGAACTAATAGAAGTAAAATAATCAATCCAAATAAATAAAATTAAAAATTAAAAAATGTACCCTGCCAAAATAGTAGAATAGACTACGGCAATCAATCCAAAAATTAGACGAATAAACAGCTTTATCTTCCCAAACCAAAACAAACCATTAAATAAGCGACCTAAACAAATCCCACAAAATTTTACTACATTAATAAAACGTCGAAAAGCGAAAAGAATAAATAAATATATAAAATCAAAAAACAAGTAAAATAAATTAACCCAAATCAATAAATAAACAAACAAGCCACTCCCGCCAAAATAGCCGCTAGAATGGATTACCTACAATACACCACTGACCCATATATATAAATAGTCGAGAAAAAACCCAACACTCGCGGCCTGACGATTGAGTGTTCCATGAAACAGCCTGTCGCCTCTAAGTGTTGATTGTTCACTTACATATATATATATATATATAGCATGAACTCTCCCGTCTTTGAACGACGCGGGCTGTTGACCAGCGGCTACCGGGGACCCTTTTACTACGTATGGAGATCAGGCATCAGGTACCAGCAGCCAGACAACCTGCGTATATGATCTGATTATAGTGGTGTAGGCTTTATGCAGAACCAACCACACTTTTTGTAGGGTCGAATATAGAGACCCGGTGCACTACGTGCCACAAGGCCCCAAAAACGATCATTCGCAGGTTTTGAATTCACAGATGACCTTCTCCTAGAACACATTTGCCATTCAAGGCTATAGAACCCAGTCTACCCTGCTAGTTATCTATAGCTGGTGGGAGAAGAACAGGATTCATACCTTTTCCAAGGGTATTAGCACATAATTGAATGTAATGAATTCGATTGGAATTACACACACACACAAATACACAACCAACATATATATATTCACTTTTCGTAGCATTTACTTTTTAAAAAGTACTCAATACAATATATATATATATATATATATATATATATATATATATATATATATATATATATAATTTTTATTATAAGAGATTAAACATGTTGAAATCAAAAATTTCAATATTTCTATCGTAATCTCTTATAATAAAAATAATATCTATCTATCTATCTATATATATATATATATATATATATATGTGTGTGTGTGTGTGTGTGTGTGTGTGTGTGTGTGTGTGTGTGTGTGTGTGTGTGTGCTATATTTAAGAGATAAATTGCTAAATAAAAGAGATAGAGCGTATGTAAATATAAATATAAAAGTGAACATTGAAGTCAACACTCAGAGGCGACAGGCTGTTTCATGCTGGACGCAATCGTCAGGGGGCGTGACGATTGCGTCTAGCCTGAAACAGCCTGTCGCTTCTGATTGTTGATATCATTGTTCACTTTATTTATATATTTCTCAGCGAATAAACATTTGTAGCCGACAGCCCCTATATTTTCAAAATATATTTTAAAACCGGAAATAAAAAAAAAAATTAAAAAAATAATAAATAAAAAAAACATTCAGAGCTTTAATAATTGTCTGCTTTATAAAATTTAAAAAATGATATTAATTCAGGGCCGTTTGACTTTTGTAGGGTTTTTCGCTTAATTTCTTTTCATTGAAAGAAAACTATTTTGTGCAACGTCGCGAAAGTTGTTGCGTAAGATTTACTGTGGCATTGATAATTCATCTTACATATTTTATAGTGACTGGTTTTGCGCTCAGTATAAAACGAAATATTTCTGCAAGGTACTCTCTGAAAAACTTCTTTTAAAAGTTAGAAGTTTGATATGCAGATCACACAGAAAAGATACAGAAAAAAAGAAAAACTGCAGAAACTCCTACAGAAGTTAGTGAAGAAACTAAAAAAAAAAGGACTAGACCTCATTCGTAAGAAGAGACAATATATAGTTATCGGCAAAAGGGGCAAACCCCCAAAACGCAAATTACAAATTGGAGATGGCAAAATTAAGCAAGTACAAAAAATGTAAATATCTATGAATTTTTTTAAAAAGAGAGCAGAAAATGTGCCACCGAAATCCGAAGACAGATAAGGATAGTGAAAGATCCTTCCAAAAGTTAAGCAAAGTATAAAGAAACAGGAAATTTTCATTGGAAAGCATGTAAAGGGCATTGAATAGTTACCTGATACCCGTCCTTGTATATCGTAGTGAGTTTTTGGACAATCTCCTCACAGATGAAGAAGAGAGTTGAAGCAACAGGAATGTAGCTCTACAGAAGGATGCTGAGAATAACATGGAAGAAACACGTGAGCAAAGACGTATTTTTAGAGAGAATGGAAACAAAAAAGGAAACTTAAGCGTATCACCAGAAAGAGGGGGGATTTTAGGTTACCTAATAAAGAAGGAGGGTTTGGAAAATTTGACACTCAAAGGGACATACGAAACTTATGTCAATGCTTTTCCGAAAAGGGATTTGGAGATATAGCAAAAATATAAAATTCACTAAGCGTTATGAAGAATAAGAAGATGTGGAGAGCTGTGATCGCCTAAAACCAGAAGGGGCACGGCACGTAGAAAAAGGATGAATGGTGTGGTGTAGTGGATAACGGGTCGGAATGAGAAATCGAAGTGACGAGTTCGAATTCCAGTTGGGTTTGTTATATTCATTTTTTTTTCAAGTTCACCCCAAGCAAGGCAATAAAGCCACAGAGACGCAAGGGGGTTACTGGGTGTGGAAGAGTTAGAAAGAGGAACCTTGTTAAAGAGCTAGAACAGAAGAAGAGTAATCAGGATGTGAGTACAGAGCGATTGACATTGAATGTAAATTTTTGCTGATTAAATTTGACTGGAAAGCATGGAGCCGGAAGGGCGTTCCACAAGCGACAAGTGCAAGAAAAGAAAGTCAGTCAGTCAGTTATGCGCCATGCATGAGAAACGCTTAGGCGATCATATATCTTTCGATACATGACTGACTAGGCAGATTTTTCCCCGCAGGTTATCATTTCTTTCTGCGGTAGACCAGTTGCCATCCAAGGCTCTAGAACCCGGTCTATCCTGCTATTTAACCATAGCTGGGGGGAGAAGAATGTATTAGAAGGGTATTAGCACGTAAGTGAATGTAGTGGATTCGACTGGAATTTGAACTCTCCGATTCCTGAATCCGAGCAGTAATTACATGCCATTTTTTTTTTCGCTACAGTCACTTATGTGCCAGTCTAGTACTGCGCTTAAATTTGAAGAGATTGGCGGTAAGGTCTCATTAATTTACAGTTCCGTTGGCTTGATGTTACCGTAAGTTCTATGATAACAGTTTCTTTACTCGCACTTCACGCCTGTGGAGCTCACCTCTGGCTTCTTGCTTTCCAGCCAACTTTGATCTTCAAAAATTTAAATGCAATATCAATCGTTATCTACTGTCTTCGTGATTATTCTTCTATTCTTCTCGCTTTCTGATGCTTCAGTTGTTCTTCCACACTCAGTAACCTTTTGTGTCTTAGTGGCTTTATTGCCTTGAATGGGGTGATATGATTTTAAAAAAGCGCGTATAGAATATTTTGTCCATCAAACCGAAGTTTGAATCTCGCTATGAACAATTAGTCAGGAAGGTTATCTGCTCTCTCCCATAAATTGTGACTAATGCAGATCAGCGTAGTTGCAGTTTAAGGTGGGCTCTGTTTGTGCTGAAAATGCGCCTCGGAAGGTGTCTGCAACAGGGATTTCTAGCTGCACTGGCAGAAAGACTATTTTAAATACGATCTACTCTCCTAAATTAGATGAAGGATTCTGTTTGAAATTCTTTGTTCACAGACACCTGGTGATGGCCGGAGTATGAAACGGTTGAAATAGCGATAACAAGAAAAAGATGTGATATTATTATTCCACCTGTTAATGAAGATATTTAAATACAAATTAAAAGATGTGAAAGACAGAATATTTTCTTTCAGGAATGTAATTCTTGCAAATGGTGAATGAATTCTATTTTTACGCTTTATCAACCCAATCGGCTATACGGCTTATCAAGGATTTTTTTAAAAACTAAACATTTTGTGATTGTAAGGATAATAATTTTTGTCTGAGTCAATATTTTATAGAGATTTTTCTGAGAATAAAAATGATTTTTGTAGATGAAAATCCTACTATTTAACCCATAGCTAGGAGAGGAAATAGATTCATATATTATCCAAGGGTACTTGCGTTTAAATTAATGAAACGAGTCCTTCTGGGATTCGAACACGTTTCTCCGATTTCCAATATACCGCGGCCCATAGAGCGACGTTTTTTTTTGGAAAGAAAAAAAAATGCATATATTCATTTAAATTATAGCAATCTTCCCCCATCCCAGCCAAATAACACCATTTCTTAAGAAAATGAAAAAAAAAATCTCATGTAAGACGTTTCGTACAGCAAATGGACTTCTTCAGACAAAATAATAATTTTATTGGCGGAATTATATTTATGAGGGTAGAGATAAAAAAATACAGGCTGCGGCAGAAATACCTCCCACATATACCTGCCAGACATACCTCCCATATAATGGTAAAGCAGTAGCTAGATGAAGACACCATTAGCACTATTACCTTACCATTATGTGGGAGTTAATTCTGGGTGGTATATGTAGGAGTTATTCCCACTCTGAAGCATCCTATTATAATTGTGTTTGTTCCAACCTTATTTAGTTCGCGCGACCGTTACCCCCTGCCGCTCCTATTCCGTTTACATCGCGTGGAAAGAGGGGAAATGACACTACTTGATCTCAGGCAAAAGGTCGAGAACCGAAATAATATTCGCCGCTCAACCACTATATCATAATTTTATAATTCTATATGTCCCTCTTTTCGTTACTTTGCACGACCATTGCGCCTTGTCTATACCGCATAAACAATGGACCATTCCGTTTTGAAAACGACCAGAAAAGACACTACTTGGTTTCAGTGAGAAAAAGAAAGAAAGAAGGGAAGATAGAGATTTAAAGAGAGAGAGAGAGAGAGAATCAGGTTAAGCTGATAAAAACAGATACTACACTTTGAGCTTAGCCAAAAGACAGAGAAGCGATTGTATTTTCTTGCCTTTTTACATAATAAAGTGATGACACCGAGCGCGTATTTGTGGTCCCGGGCCAGGTTCAAAAATGGCCCAGTCAGTTGCGCTGGCATCGATATTACTACCAATCCCCGCTCTTTAGTGCAACGATGGAGGTACTTCCATGGTTACATTATCCACAAGACCGGACATCTTTCAATAATATTTTCAGTGGCGCGCTCTGTCCGCAGGTGAAGACACAACCGAGTTGTTCTCTGATACCAGACAAAAACACAACTGAAATACAGTTTATTCACTGGAGGACAGATACTACATTTTGATCCCAGCGACGCATTTAACCGGGCGTCCCACTGCAGTCGAAATGCGGCACAAAGTCGAGTGGGTAATCGAGCGTGTGTCCACTCAGGCCAAGAACAAAAATTCCCTGAGCCTCCGCAACTGTCAGCTGCGCTAGTGTCGATGCGAGCACCGATGCCTCTCCCTAATGCTATGAGAGGATGTAGCATCAAACAGTTGTTCCGCAGAGCTGAGTACCTCACCGTGTGATTTTCCTCAGTTGCGCCCCTGTCCTCCGACAGAGCCGAAGCTGAGTCGCGCCCTGCCCGAAGACAGACGCAACTGAGAGATGATAAAAAAAAATAAAAAATAACTAGAAAGACAATTTGATTCCAGGTAAGCTATGGCGACCGCGATAAAAGCGATATTTTTCTCCCTATCGAACTGCGGAAACCGAGTAAATCGTCGAAAATCTAGTTACCATATATATAAAATAATATCGAATGTTGAATTATTTTTAAATTATTATTAAGAAAAATATTCACAAAAAGAGGATTTGGCAAGAACGAAAGAAAGAAAGAAAGAAAGAAAGAAAGAAAAAAGAAAAAAGATGGAAGTGTTTAAATGACTTCTGTCAATATCATACAAATAATGAACCATACCGTTTTGATTGTGTAGAAAACAAAAGACAGCCTTTGCTTTAAATGAGAAAATGAAAGAAAGAAAGATAAGATAGAAGTGTTTAACGAATATTTTGGTCAAAAAGAAAACGTTTTCAATTTCAAATCTTTTCATTTGTACCCCCTTACTTCTTAAGATAAACGATCTTCATTCATATTTATGTTCGTTATTTTAATATTTCGTTAAAGTTATTAAGTTCAAATATTTAACGATGCATTATGGGAATTTCTACGGATACTTTAATGCCGTAGAAGTTGTTACGAGCTTATTCAACTTATAAATTTAAGAATAAAGATTCAGCATAGATTTAAAATAGGAAAACCGTGAAATTTTCAAGGTTGTTTCTAGTGTATAGCAATCAAGTTATAAAAAAATATATATACACCTTTTAAGTAACACACATTTAAATAAAACCAAGTATTTTTCTGTTAAATAATATTTTGTTCATTACTGCGCCCGCGCACCATATTTAAATAAACGACAATATATCAAGTAGCCAGTCTGCGTGATACTCCGAGATACAGTCCGAGAAAATGTTTGAGTCGAAGTATTAAGAGGAGTCTTCCTGTGTCTAGAGTATTTCGTGTAATAGGAAAATTGTCTTGAACCAACGCTAAAACAAAGAAAGAAAGAAAGAAAGAAAGAAAGAAAAAAGAAGAAAAAAAGAAGAGGAGGATGAGGAGGAGGTGAAGAAGCAGAAGAAGAAGAAGCAGAAGAAGAAGGAGCAGAAGAAGATGAGGATGAGAAGAAGAAGAAGAAGAAGAAGAAGATGAGGATGAGAAGAAGAAGAAGAAGAAGAAGAAGAAGAAGAAGATGAGGATGAGGAGAAGAAGAAGAAGAAGAAGAAGAAACAGAAGAAGATGAGGATGAGAAGAAGAAGAAGAAGAAGCAGAAGAAGAAGAAGAAGAAGAAGATGAGGATGAGAAGAAGAAGAAGAAGAAGAATAAGAAGAAGATGAGGATGAGAAGAAGAAGAAGAAGAAGAAGAAACAATTTTTGTAAAACATCTCAAGAATTTCAGGAATTTTGTATTTACACTTTATCTACTTTCGATCTTTTTCTTTGAAAATGAGTTGAACATTTTCACAAGGCCATATTTTCACCCCTAAAACTCCTACAAAACCCATTGAATTCCTTGAGTCAAAAGACGCGTGTCTCACGTTATAATTTATTCGGTAGGGCATTGTTTTGACACATCCACAAACATACATCCGAATTGAATCTTCATTATTTAAGAGAATAGTGAATGCCTGCCTCTAACTTTAAACAATTGAAACCCCCGCCCTCTTCAATAATCACTCCAAAATCTCGACCTTGCTTTGGTATTACCTTGTTTCACTTAATGTTTTATATGCCTTGCTTATTTTCGCGCCAACGCGATCAGTCGACTCGTTATAGGGCAGCCTGCCTTTAAATGTTGTCTCGGTTCAACGGTGCTGAACGCCAAGATGGAAGTCGAAACCAAAAGAGCAACTCATTCCTCTTGCTTCTGTGCACACCGGCGCACCATAGATCAATGGCTTGCTTTTTTCACAAACGACTGCCCAGTCACTGTTCCTTCTCACTTTAACACCGGGTTACGATACGCACTATGAAGCCGTAATCGCCAACAGAGCAACAAACATATAAAGAAAACGACAGCGAAAAGGAATAACATCGAAAATAAAGACTCCATAAAAAAACAAAAAACAAGATGGAAGCATTTTTACCAGAAGTCACGTATCAAAGAGAAACAATAACAGAGTATTAAGAAAAGAATTCTTAATAAAAAAACAACTTTCAAATATTAAAAAAGAAAAGAAAATGATTTAAGACTATTGATCAGGATTTCAAAATGCCACATATCAAAAAATGTACCAGTGGTAAACGTGGAATTGTTACGGAAATAATTATACCATTGTATTTAGGAAAAATATTTTAATCACAGCATAATAAAAAAAAAAAAAACAGTTTAAATATTGTAAGCATAATTCCAGGATGTCCCAGAATAAATGCAACTCAAGAATGTAAACGTTAATGATTTTTTGTTTACAAACTATGTACAAAGCATATATTTCTGAAAATTAGATAAGTTAGTAAATCTTCTGCTACAAAAAACATGTCACTAGTTCTACTGGCAAAAATTCTATCGTCATTTATTGAATTTTCTCCAAATGTGCTCCGTTCTTCCTTCGTGACCGTCAAATGGCTGCTCTTGTGCATCTTCGAAACAAAAGGGTCCAATAATGCCATACTTTGATATAGCTGCCCAAGCAGTGTATTTCAATAAATGGACGGGGTTTTTCTAGAATTTCATTTGGGGTTTCTGAATCTCAGAATACATTGTTCTTACTATTCACATGGTCTGAGAGTAGAAAACATGCTTCACCTGAAAACCATACATTATCGACAAAATCTGGCTTGTCATTAATTTTATCTGGGAATCAGTTGTGCATTTCTAGTCTCTTTTCCTTATCAGCAGTGGTCAGTTTTTGTTTTATTTGGATTCTGTAAAGTTAAAGATGAAGGAATAAATTAAAACTTTACATTTATACAAAGTGTCCCAGATTAAATGTAAGCCAAGTATGTAAACGCCATTTATTTTCTGCTTAGAAAATATATACAAACCATATATTTCTGAAAACTAGAGAAGTTAGCAAATCTACTGCTACAAACAACATGTCATTAGCTTTACTGGAAAAGATTTTATTGTCATTTACAGAATACTCGACCCCACCCGTGACTTATTGAGTCAACCTTGTTGTGTAGTGTTTATTTAGTTTCATGAAGAGTTTGTGAAAGTAGATATTTTAAAAATACATTTATTTGCAGTTACTGAAGTTGCTTTCAACATTAAAAAATTGTCTGTTTGAAGAAAGTTGAAATAAAAATACTTACTGTTTAAACAAATCGTATTTTTAAATCATATTATAAAACATTGAAGTTGCTTTCAACATTAAAAACTAAAGTAAAAATAAAAATAATTCTTTTTTTAAAGAAAGCTGAAATATAAATAAGCATGCACACAATCACGGGAAGGTGGAACGAGAGAGAAAGAGAGAGAGAGGTGAAAAGAGAGAGAGACAGAGGGGTGAAAAGAGAGAGAGAGGTGAAAAGAGAGAGAGGTGAAAAGAAAGAGAGAGAAGGGTGAAAAGAGAGAGGTGAAAAGAGAGAGAGGTGAAAAGACAGAGAGGGGAAAAGAGAGAGGTGAAAACAGAGAGAGAGGTGAAAACAGAGAGAGAGAGAGGGGTGAAAAGAGAGAGGTGAAAAGAGAAAGAGGGAGGGGTAAAAAGAGAGAGGTGAAAAGAGAGAGAGGGGTGAAAAGAGAGAGAGAGGTGAAAAGAGAGAGAGAGGTGAAAAGAGAGAGAGAGGTGAAAACAGAGAGAGAGAGGGGTGAAAAGAGAGAGGTGAAAAGAGAAAGAGAGAGGGGTAAAAAGAGAGAGGTGAAAAGAGAGAGAGGGGTGAAAAGAGAGAGAGAGGTGAAAAGAGAGAGAGAGGTGAAAAGAGAGAGAAGTGAAAAGAGAAAGAGGTGAAAAGAGAGAAGGGTGAAAAGAGAGAGGTGAAAAGAGAGAGAGATGGGAAAAGAGAGAGAGAGGTGAAAAGAGAGAGAGGTGAAGAGAGAGAGGGGTGAAAAGAGAGAGGTGAAAAGAGAGAGAGGTGAAAAGACAGAGAGGGGAAAAGAGAGAGGTGAAAAGAGAGAGAGTGGGGTGAAAAGAGAGAGAGAGGTGAAAAGAGAGAGAGAGAGCGGTGACAAGAGAGAGAGATGAAAAGTGAGACAGGTGGGCGGAAAGACGGATCGTTTTTTCTCCATTTCCTTCTCCTCCTCTCCGCTTACTACATGATAATAAATTCATATCTTTCTTACTGCCACTCTCTATATATGACTTCTGACAAACACACAAGTAACGTTCACAGACTTTTATTGTAATAAAGATGCTCCAAATGTACTCCTTTCAGCTGAAGACACACTTAAATTCTACTGGCGAAGTTGTCGATGACTTTGACGTACTCTTCTTTTGGTATTTCTTGAATACTTGCAGCCTTTAGCTCTGAGATGGTGTGACGGTTGTTCCTGGAGACTCGATCCTTCAGACAAAAAATCTGTGGGGTTGAGGTCGGGAGAATGCGGAAACCACTCAAATTCACGATTACGGTTGATGAGTCGGTTGGGAAACTTCTGTTCCCGCCACTCCAAAGAGACATTTGCTGGATGAGGTGTGGCCCTATCTTGCTGTTACTAATGGTACCCCCACTGAACCCTGGTTGCCCCTTTGCCACGGTTCATGGGAGGTTTTGGTGAGGCCAAGGTTCTCGTACTTTCTACAGACGGATTTCTTCGGACTCCTGCCGAATCTCAGACAGCTGTTATGTTTTCAGGAGACCTTAAAATAGGTTTTCCGCTAACCTTGACTGTTGGAGACTTTTTTCTCATGTTCTTGATTCTCCCTGTAGCTTCAAGCTTCGGTTCTTATTCTTGTCCTACTTTCTACGGAATTTTGCCATGTTTATAGGAATTTCCGTCCAATTTTCTCAGCACACTGAACATTTTCTGTTTTTCTGTAAAAGACATTGTAGTTGGTGTTATGGTTTTGCTATTTTTTCAACATTATAAATTTGAAATATAAAAGCAAAATATTAAAAATCAACAAATTGACAGACGTTTATTTGGGTTGCATTCATACTGCGACGCCCTATATTACTTGGCTAATATTTTTCTTTTAAGTGCCGTGTTCCTTCAGGGCATAAGCAATCATAGCCCTCAACATCTTCCTGTCCTTTGTAGCTCTTTCAAAGCCGTTCTTCTTCATTACCTGCCCCCAGAAACCTCATCTAGTTCTTCACGTTGTTAAGTATACACTTCCTGGGTGTTTTTTTACATTCTCTCCAAACTTTCGTCGTTGCGCATATGTTTGGACTATACTATCCTCAGCATATTTCTGTAGAACAAAATTTCTGTTCCTTCACGTCTCTTTGTCATCTTTGATGAGATTGTCCAGCATTGGCTCCCATACAAGAGAACAGATATCACATAGCACACACTCACACACACACACGCACATATATATTTATATATATATACAGTGTTCTCAAAAATGTATACACACTTGAGGAAAGGAATAACTTGTATAGATATTGTAATACTAAATTTATTCAAACATCACGTGATTAATCCAAGTTACTTTTGGAGTTTACACCCAAAAGAAATGTTGAAAGAAGTGGCCTTTAGATTCTATATTTTATTAGTACGGCTAACTGCTGCTTGGGCAACGTTTGTCAAATTGTCCAGGGCGGGGAGGTTGCTGTACACTCATTTTCAATTTCTTGTTTACGGGCTGCCAATGTAGTCGGTTTTCTGCGATATACAACATCCTTTAGCGTCCTCTATTGGAAAAAGTGTTATCGCAATATCTAAACATGCCCGCTCCGCTAGCAGTGTGATGTATCAGGGGCTGGAATTAATCGGTTGCTTTTAACACAATACGGCTACAGTGCCATACCGCGTAGAAGTATGTATGAGTGGATCGAGAAATTTAAAAGCGGCCGGGCAAGCGTGACACACGAAAAAGGATCAACACGACCCCCAGCGTCAACCTCCACTGATTAGAAGATTCAGCAAACTCGAGAGATGGGAATGACGAACCAGCTAGTTATCGTCGATGAAATTGCATGTTCTCTGCAGATTCGCATCTGTTTCTTTTTTCTGCAGACTGCTAGCGGAGGGGCTATGTTTACACTGTAACAGCAGTAAGAAAACTGGCGCGATCCCGTGACCGTAATAGTACCAACTATGAGCACGCATGAGCAGAAGGTAATGTGACAAACCTAAAGATCTATTATGGCGAAAGTTTGGATAATTTTTTACTTAATCTTGTATATATGTAAGGTAACCAAAAAGTCTTGAGGTTGTTTATTCATTAGAAAAAAATTTATACCCAATTTTGGCATACCGTTATCGCTCAAAGTAATCTCCATCAGCGCCCAGAACATTTTGTCATCGTGCCTCCAGCTGCGCAATGTCCTGTCGGTAAAAAATCAGATGTCTTTGACACAAAGAAATCTGTGAATGCCTGCCGCAAGTCTGCCTCGAAAGAGATTATAATCTATCAGCGCATGGTCCGAGCAGTAACGTGACACTGTGTCTCCCAACAAGGTCACCGGTTAGTATCCCTGGGCCCCCAATCCACATGGATTATGGCATTGTCATGGAGAAGAAATGCGCTCATGCGATTAACCGATGGTAGCTCCTTCTGCTTCAGTGCTTTTTGCACGCGTTTCAAATGCTGTGGGTATAGGTCGTCAGTGATGGTTTGACCGTTGACTAGTCCACCAGACACAGAGCATGATTTTGCGTTAGGCGTAGTGGTGGTCTTTCTAAACTGAATAACTCATTGCTACGAAAGTCCAAGAGGTTATTCTGAAATTACATGCCGACAAAGAAACACTAACAGCTTCCAGGCTTGTCTAAGATCGATATAAATGGAGGAAAATTGGGACCTATGGTACGACGGCTGGAAAATCAAGGTAGCAGTAAACGAATGAATGCTTGACTCGCAAATTCCCTGAACGGTACCCGGATCGACATAACCCTATTTACATTATTCGGACTGTTGTCCTCATCTTTGTTGCCATATTTATCACCCTTCAGTATCTGTCTATATTTCTGAGATGAGGTATTATGTACACTATTTACATTATTCGGACTATTGTCCTCATCTTTGTTGCCATATCTATTACAACATTTGTGACTTCTTCAGGTTGGAATGTCGAACTGGACCCATTATTTTGCACACTGGGGACTGTTCTAGTTCCACGTACCATGTTTTTAATGGATGTCAGTTATCAGTTATCTCTTGTTAATTCCCCTCTCCAAGTTTTCCACTGCCTTAACCGGGTATTGAACTCACACTCTTTGGGTCCTGTCACTGGATCTAACTAACGCCTTTGTACTTGGGACTAGAATAGTCTACCCCAGTGAGCGAAATAAATGTGTCCTTGAGGAAATGTTTTAATAACGGCACCAAATATAAGGACAATAGTATGTATATATATATATATATATATATATATATATATATATATATATATATATATATATATATATATATATATATATATATATATATATATATATATATATATATATATATATATTATGATTATTTTCTTTAAATTATTATCAGAGCTAGAATAGATATCGTAAAATAAACATAAGTAATTTAATTATTTCTAGTAGTCAGTGTTTCTCAATCATTTTGTCCCCGAGTACCTAGGTTACCGCCAGAGGTCGCTATAGTCTTCCGCGAGAAAAAGTAACAAATAGGCTAATGCCTTTTTATTTATTTATTTATTTATTTTTAAAGCATTTTCCCCCTAAGCAAGGCGGGATGCCACTAGCACGCAAGGGGTTACGGAGAGTGGTAGCGAGAGTAAAGAGGCCTGATAGAGGAAAGAATGAAGAGAAGGACAGGGAATAGGTAAGGGCATCTGGAGATGTCGATTGACATTACATTTGAATAGTTGCAGATTATAGCTATCAGAGAAACAAGTAATAGGAAGGGAATTTTACAGACGGGAGGTGCGAGACATGAAGCTATTGGAGTAGAAGAGGCGGCTACATAAAAGTGAAAGGGTGGGACCGAAGTGCCAACCTAGCAGCACGTTTAAATTCATACAGTCTGGGAACTAGCAGATGTAGCTCGTTGGAGAAGTTACCGTAAAAGTATTTGTAAAAAAGACAGAGGGAGGTGACGACACGTCTGTGAGAGAGCGACTGAAGACGAGATGCAAGATCAGGGCCCAACACACTGCTTACCTGTCTCTAGATCTTGTCGGTGACCTTAAGGCGAACAGCGGGGGCAACCAGGCCATATATAGCAGCGGTATTCCATTGAGCAATTTTTGTTTAATTTTAAATTTGTAATTTCACAATACACATACGCCATATTGTCGGAAAATCCTTGGTTATTATAATAAAACATTCAACCGCTTATATTATTTAAAATTATAATTACCATCGGGATTGTATTTAGAGATGTCTATATGGCGTCAGGGTGAAAGCTCCTTCAGTGGACAGGATCTGTAGGGGTGGGGCGGAGACGTGTATCACTGAGTTCAGGAAGAGTGACCTTATATTTACAAAGTGAATTACGATAAAAAATATAAGAGTTAGATATTAATAATGGTATATAATAATTTTTTATGCAGGGTTTCTATGAGACATTAAAACTATTTCAAGGATGGCACAAGGCTAGAAAGGTTTGAGAAATGTTGCTGTAAATGGATTCTGATTAACAAATTCAATCTTTTGTGAGTTTTAAAAATCAAGACAATATTTTGATTGCCTATATGGTAAAATAAAACTAATTAAAACCAAAATTTTAATATATCGGCTCTTATTTGTTCGTCAATCAAGAAATAAATTCATATGCGTTCTCTGTAACCATAGGACTTTGCCCCCTATATATATTTAATTAATTCATCGAGCCTGTGAGTAGTCATGGCTCCAGGGGGTAGTGGATGCGCACTGTGATGAGTCCCAAATATAGGACGAAAGAAAGTTGAGGTTTCTATCAGACTCGATGAATTAATTAAAATATAATTATCAAATCCTCCTAATAATTTCTATCATGTGTATATCATTGCTTGAACCGGCTTCTAATGCTCTAGAGTGAGCCGCTTGGTGGGCACAGTCCTATGGTTACAGAGTTCAACCACGGAATATGTGAGCGAGTAACGATATATTGAGTCTGATTTGCAATCTCTTTGGCACCGAGGCCCGTTAGAACAGTTGGTATGATGTTTGCTTAACAATCTAACTGTCCGGGGTTTTAATTCTCGGTAGTGGATGCGCACTGCTGATGAGTTCCAAATATAGGAGGAAACGGCTGTCCAGTGCTTTCTGCGTTCTTTTGAGATTTCTATCAGACTCGCTGAATTAATTATATATATATATATATATATATATATATATATATATATATATATATATATATATATATATATATATATATGTGTGTGTGTGTGTGCAAGTATAGGGTCGGTGTATATGGAATAAATTCCAATAACCAAAAAATACTGTTCTTCAGTGAGTGCTCAATATAGAGTCGTACAAATATAATTTATTCGAAAATTTTAACATAAATATGAAACAAAATGGTTATTTTTGTAGTGATTTTATAAGATATTTATGTTATAATTTTCGAATAAATTATGTATACATACATATATATGTGTGTGTGTGTGTGTGTGTGTGTAAAGTGGACAGTGAGGTAAGAACGAAGCAGGAACAGATCCTTGGTCTGCTGAGTAGGGTAAGTGGAACCAAACAAACACAAAACAAATGTTGTTAAAGGACGGATAAACTAATCAGAAACAACGGCTAGCCCCTCCAACTATGAGTTAAATAACATCACCAATTGGCCTAGCATGTGGAGTATAACTACACCCCTGAAGTCATGTTCAATAAAGGACTAGTTCATTCAACGGAAGTGAAAAATCTTGGATATGGATGCAATTAGAGAAGTCTTTTATGACTACATTTTAGTGGTATTTCAAAACATCTTAAGATGGTTTCTGATGTTCTTGAAACCATTAGGTATTATGTCTATATTCTCTATCTAATCTATTTATATTATTTACATTATTCGGACTGTTGTCCTCATCTAAGTTACCATATTCCCAACGTTTCGGCCGTTGTATGCTCGAACCTTCTTCAGTTGATTGGAATTTCGAGTCGAACGCTTTATTTCATCTACCGGGACAGATAAAGTCGATAGTGACGATGGCTGTAGTCTGGTATTGAACTCACAACTCACTAGTTGGGAGTTCAATACAAGACTACAGCATTAGTGAAACAAAAATTTGAGTTGAGTTAAAGACATCTGAGACATCTGGAAGGGGCATGGCACGTGGAACTAGAATAATATACTCCCTGTTGACGAAATAAAGGGTCCGGTTCGACGTTCCAATCAAGTGAAGAAGGCCGGAGCGTAAAACGGCCGAGACGTTATGAATATGGCAATAAAGATGAGGACAACAGTCCGAATAATGTAAATAATGTAAGTATTCATAATACCTCATATCAGAGATATAGACAGCCATTATATCACTAGAAGCTAGTCACTGGATCTAACCAACGTCTTTATTCACTGGGCCATGTGTCCTTGAGAATATGGCAATGAAGATGAGGATAACAGTCCAAATAATGTAAATAATGTAAGTAATCATAATACCTCATCTCAGAGATATAGACAGCCATTATATCACTAGAAGCTAGTCACTGGATCTAACCAAAGTCTTTATCCACTGGGCCATGTGTCCTTGTGAATATGGCAATGAAGATGAGGATAACAGTCCGAATAATGTAAATAATGTAAATAATCATAATACCTCATCTCAGAGATATAGACAGCCATTATATCACTAGAAGCTAGTCACTGGATCTAACCAACATCTTTATCCACTGGGCCATGTGTCCTTGTGAATATGGCAATGAAGATGAGGATAACAGTCCGAATAATGTAAATAATGTAAGTAATCATAATACCTCATCTCAGAGATATAGATAGATAAATGAAAGCAGTTTTGTTTTGGAGGCTTTATAATTCACTGGATCTAACCAACGTCTTTATCCACTGGGCCATGTGTCTGAAGAAGGCCGGAGCGTACAACGGCCAAAACGTTGTGAATATGACAATGAAGATAAGGATGACAGTCGGAATAATACAAATAATGTAAATCATCTGGTATTCAGATAAATTCTTATCATCATTTTTCTGTCATCAAATTATTTTTCTTAGCTGAGTATAAGCTATGGGTTAGTGTGCTCATTGGCTGATTATATAAACTTTGATATTAAATAACTTCGCATCGACTTAAAACAAACCTAATCACCTCATCTGACGCAGAGTTGAGGTAAAAATAAACAAAATGAAGAACATCGAAAAGTTGAATTTTTTTTTTTTGCATTATTTTCTGCCTGGAAGTGGTGAATGACCACAAAAGAACAGATACTGGTTTTCACAGTGGCCCCTAACTTGAAAGCGCCTGATTATTATTTCTTTTAAATTTTTAGCATGCGTGACTGACAATATTCAAACATTCAGAACGACATTCGACAGGTTAGAAACACGCATGCGTATTTTAACTATTAGATCCGGTTGATGATATATTAAAATTACAGAGACATTTATACCGTATTTTAACTTTCGTTTTTTGTTTTTGTTTTCTATCGCAGCTGAATTCAACATTACTTAGCGTGCTCGAATAACTAAAAAAATTTTTATGGCAAATTTAACATTTTTTTTTATAATGTTGTTCTAAAAGTCAACGTTTGATGTATTCTGAACGAGAAGCCAGAGAGGCACGTTTCGTGGTAGCAACGACAGGCAAACATCTCCATGGCCCAGTGCTTTTGGGAAGTAGAAACCTGCCCCTCTCTTGCCGTTTTTTCAAGCGACCGATTTAGTTTCTGCTGTTAGAAATCAACATGGCAACCGTAGAAAGAGAGTCGAACAAGAGCTAGAAAAGATCTGGATTAGAGAGGAGTGGGTCGGTTGGTTGTCATCACGATTCTATAGATGAAGTCACGCTCTCAACGTTTGAGCAGGAAACAAGACCGTCGAGTTAATGGCCATTGCCAAACACTTTGCATGCCCAGCGGCCAGGAACTGATTTTGTAATTTGCTTCAAGAGAAACGGGGTCTTTGGAAACAACAGACAGAAAATCCGATCTTTCAGATTATAAGATTTTCACAGAGGAGAAGCTTCAGTTAAGGAGTTGCGTCTGTTTAGACGGGTAATGGCACGGAAAAAGGAACCAAAAGCCGTCTGGGAGTGTTTACGTTTCTTTTAGACTAGTATCTTTGGGAAAGGCATGAACACAATCTTCCCTAAGTTCTATGTACATTAGAACCATTTGACTCTGTATGACAGAGCATTTTGGGAGTAGAACGTCTCTTAAAATATTTTTTACAAGAAATGGTTGGGTCTCCCTGAATTATTTCAGAAATTGAGACTAAAGTTTTGTCTTTCGACATTTTAAAGGAATTTAATTTTAAAAATATCCGTAATATTAAACTTTAAATAACATTGGTATAGAACAAAATAAAAATCAATCTCACCTTGTGAGTAAGACTGTATTGCGCCAGAATGTCATCTACGTTCAGTCGATCTTAAAATTTTCTTTTTACGAGGACTGGCACACTGATCGATGTGAATGACGCAACTACAAGGCAATTTAAAAATAATTCCCTATTTTACGTCTGCGTGACCAGCCAGGTGTCCTGACTTAACATACAATGAGTATTTTAAGGAGCAAGTCCACGAAACCATACCAAGACTTTAAAAGAACTTGAATGGCGAATACAATAAATATGTCTTCCATACCACAAGAGTTCCTGGTGGAATCAGTTGACGCCATTCCTGGACGACTCGAGTAGATGGTTCCTAAATCTGGTGCCCATATCAAATTTTAAATGAAACTCATTCTAAACGCTTTCCTCGCATATCCTTTTCTTGTACAAATTATAATTAATAAATGAATTAGAAGTATTTTAAAATATTACTTTTTAATCACCCTGTATCCAAATGAACCAAATAATTTTCTATGCTTAGACCCCGGTCTTTTGAAAAAGCCGTAGAGTTTTTCCAGTTTGGGACTGAATTTACGCTTCATTCGAATGCCTTCTCAGGCCTTTGCGTCTTAGTGGCTTTATGGCCTTGCTTTGGGTGAATTGATTAATATATATATATATATATATATATATATATATATATATATATATATATATATATATATATATATACATTAAGAAATGGACAAAGTCCGACAATCTTATTTATTAAAGACATTTTTATGTTTAACGTTCTTTTTATAGATACAAGTATTTAAGTAAATGCTCTGTTTATAATAAACAGTATTAAATAACATTTACCGGCCTGAATGCCCGAGAAATTTTCATAGAAAATATTCGTTCTTTGACAGGATTCGAACCTACCGAACGCTTCTTTGTAGCCTAACGGTAAGGCACGTCAGCGTAAATGACGGTTCCGTATAGGATGAAGGTTCGAATCCTGTCAAAGAACGAATATTTTCTATGAAAATTTCTCGGACATTCAGGCCGGTAAATGTTATTTAATACTGTTTATTATAAACAGAGCATTTACTTAAATACTTGTATCTATAAAAAGAACGTTAAACATAAAAAATGTCTTTAATAAATAATATATATATATATATATATATATATATATTCATTCTGGAATCTACTTCAACATTATGCTTTTTATAGTTTCTGCCAAAACTCTGAATTTTGATTTACTAATTTTTTTTTTCAATAGGAGTAGATAGGTTTGTCTGCTGTCCTGCTCACACTCATCCCTTGTCTTGTGAAAAAGAATAGAGGTGTATCAATTCTTTCCTGTTTAGGGTTGGATTTCTGGTTCCTTCTAAAGTCATTTAATTTTCTTTCGCTGCCAGTAGGCCATTGCATCTTAGTGGAATTATCGCCTGGCTTGGAGTAAATTAATTAATTAATCTCCTCCCCCGTTCTCTCTCTTTCTCTCTCTCTCTCTCTTTCTCTGTATGTATACATATATATATATATATATATATATATATATATATATATATATATAAGTAAATATTGAAGTCAACCCTCAGAGGTGACAGGCTGTTTCATGCGAGTCGCAATCGTCAGGCCTCACTTTTATATTTATATTTACATACCCTCTAACTCTGATATTGAGCATTTTATCCTATAAATATGGCACACCTTAAAACTATATTTCTTGGCACACACAACTACACACACACACCCTATATATATATTTGGTTGGATTTATGTGAGATGTGAGCCTGGTTTTCACGCTTTTGCAGTGGTCAAACAAACTGTCTGACGATCGCAAAAGCGTGAAACCCAGGGTCACAAACTCACATCAATCCAACCAAATATCTATCTCGGATATTTAGCGCTTTCTAATAAGTACCGTGCATATAATATATAAATAATTATATATATAATATATTGCACATATATATATTTATATTTATATGTACACACTTTTCACACACATACACACACACACACACACACACACACACATATATATATATATATATATATATATATATATATATATATATATGTGCGCCTCGAGGTAGTGTAATGGTTAGCAAGCATGTCTCGCTAGAACAATTACAAGTGAGTTCGATTCTCACTGGGTGCCTCTTACTTTCGGCCTTGTGCCACATCCACCAGGCTTGGAAAATCGGTATATATATATATATATATATATATACACACACATTCCTTCTGAAGTTTAGCTTAACACTATATTTCTTAAGTTTTCGCCTAAATTTTTATTTACTATTTTTTTCTCAATAGGAAAAGACAGATTCGTATATCGTTCAGTTCACCCCCCCCCCCGATTCTCATGAACAGGTGTAGAGGTTTGGCCCTTTTTTTCTGTTTCGGATTGTGTCTCCAGTTCGTTCTAAAGTCTTCTCATTCTCCTTTGCTCCTAGCAGCCCCATGCATCCTAGTGGCATTATTTCTTAGCTTGCAAAGAATTGATTAAAAAAAAAAAAATAGGCAACGATCCAGTCTTCGAAATGAGCAAGCTCTGATATCTTAAGAATCATCACTCAATATTCTGTTTTATACCATTGCTCGAAACCGATCCCTAATAAAGGTTCCATATCCCTAACTACATTCCCCCTCTATGTATCCTATAAAAACCTTGATTGGACCTAAACCCGACCCTTCCATCAGTTGTATCTGTCTTTTGTCCCCATGGTTTATTTTCGTATAATTTTTGTCCATGGTGTTCTATACTTCAGGCTTGCACAATATGCAACTAAGGCAGTTGAAGACCGACATTTTCGGGGGTCTGAAATATGAACAGATATGGGGGGGGCACTTCGCAGCCAGCAACAACAGATTTGATTATCTAACTGCCAAAAGGAACTGGAATTGAGGGCCCTGAAACTTAACTGACATCCATTAAACATGGCACATGGAACTAGAACAGTCTACCCCAGCGAGCAAAATAAAGGTTCAATTCGACATTGCAACCACCTAAAGAAGACCGGAGAGTACAACGGCAGAAACGTTGTAATAAATATGGCGACAAAAATGAGGACAATAGTCCGAATAATGTAAATAGTGTACATAATACCTCATCTTAAAAATATAGACAGATACTGAAGGGTGATAAATATGATAACAAAGATGTGGACAATAGTCCGAATAATGTAAATAGTGTACATAATACCTCATCTCAGAAATATAGACAGATACTGAAGGGTGATAAATATGGCAACAAAGATGAGGACAATAGTCCGAATAATGTAAATAGTGTACATAATAACTCTTCTCAGAAATATAGACAGATACTGAAGGATGATAAATATGGCGACAAAGATGAGAACAATAGTCCGAATAATGTAAATATTGTACATAATACCTCATCTCAGAAATATAGACAGATACTGAAGGGTGATAAATATGGCAACAAAGATGAGGACAATAGTCCGAATAATGTAAATTGTGTACATAATACCTCATCTCAGAAATATAGAGGGATACTGTTATTTTCATTTTGTTGTAATTTAGACGAAAATTCATCTATCGCACACTACACACACACACACACACACACACACACACACACACACACATATATATATATATATATATATATATATATATATATATATATG
>OZ010607.1:76917442-76949942 GCA_963932145.1 Acanthosepion lycidas | reverse complement strand
TCAAGAAATGACACCTGAAGATAATTGGAGAAAGCACCGGTTATACTGCTGCAATAAAAACAAGGCGATTTAAGATGTTTATCCGAAGATATTAGCGTTATCGCAACCGGAAAATCGATCAGGAACACGTCTTTCGGCAAACACGTTAACCGCACAAAATTTCGCAATTAGCTGTCTTTCCTTTCAGTTACTGTCCAAAATCGTTGAGACTGGCATTTGGTTTAGCCGCTCCCCACCACCCAGCAATTTTGATTATTCTTCGCTTCGATCGTCAGATGAAATTAACCACCCACAGTAAGTGAAGGCGTCGTCCGACAAATAATATAGTCGTAGACAATGTGACTTTGTATGGTATCTTTCCATCATGTCTGTTAGACAGACTTCAAACATCCTTAATAGCCACGTGTCATTCTGTATCGTTCAAAATGAGTGTGTCCAAAAGTGGCTATTCGTGTCATAATATCAGTGTTTCCACTAATAAATGTCCCAATCGGGTTAAGCATATGCACTGCTTAGAATCTCCGACACAGGAGAGTGCTACTAGTTGTACGATAAATGGATGGATTGATATTTGGCTACAACAATACACAGGGACCCGGATGCAATTATTTCCTGTTCCTTTCTTGCCTTGGGCTGACCCACTAATCCTACAGAGTCAAGAGTAACCTGGCTTGTTGCGAACAACCGTATCTGCAATGTGATGTATATTTATTGCCGACCAATTAGTATATTCATAGGTCAGTTAAAAATGGCCGACATTTGGAATATAGACAGGAAGTGAAGTTCGGTTAGAAACAGAAAATGAGAAAGAGATAGAAAAAGAGAGAGAGAGAGAGAGGAATAGGAAATGAGAGAGAAAAGAAAAAGAAAGAAATCGAAAAGAAAAGAGTGAGAAGAAAAGAAGAAGGAAAAAAAAGACAGAGAGATATGCGAGACAAACAGAACGAAAAGGAAAAGGAAATGAGAGGGAGAAAATGAGAGACAAAAAAAAGAAAGACAAAGACGAAAATAAAAAGAGAAAAAAACAGAGAAAAAGATATGGGAAGACAGAGAAAAAGAAAAAAAAGAGAGAGTAAGCGAAAGTGAGAAATAGGTAGAAAGAGTAAGTGAAAAAGAGAAAAAGAGAGAGAAATATAAAGCGAGAGATATAGAAAGAGGAAGATATATAAAAGGAAAGGGTGGGGGAAAACGAGACTAAACATCAAGAGAAATAAAGATATGCGAAATAAAATGAAAGAAAGAGATAGAAAAAGAAAGCAAGAGGTAAATAAAAAGAGAGAGAAACAGAGTAAAACTTATAGGGAAGCAGAGACGAAGAAAAAGACTGTCACTGCTTGGTGTTAACCTCAGTATCAATATATATATATATATATATATATATATATATATATATAAGATTTAGTACAAGTAAAAAGTATGTCATTTAGCTAACTGATGTTACCTTCACCATCCCGACTCCAGAGTTTCGTAGATGAACCCTCCGGGAATCACTCCGTTCACTCGTCAGGAGGTATCAACAATTGAATGCTTCTTCTTCACGTTTTATATATATATATATATATATATATATATATATATATATATATATATATATATATATATATATATATATGTATATGTATATATATATATATATATATGAATTGACTGACAATTGAGTCTATCATTAAACAGCCTGTCGCCTCTGAGTGTTGGCTTCAATGTTCACTTTTTATATATATATATATATATATATATATATATATATATATATATATGTATGTATGTGTGTTTATGTGTTTATATATATATATATATATAGAGAGAGAGAGAGAGGGAGAGAGAGAGAGAGGGGGGAGAAAGAGAATAACACAGAGAAGGATAGAAATATATAAACAGAATGAGATAGATAGATAGATAGATAGATAGATAGATAGATAGATAGATAGATTTGAAAACCGAGATACAAAGATAGATAGCTATTAATGAAGATAGATAGAAAAGAACAGAACGAGAAAAAGAAAGTGGAAAACATAAAGACATTTGGAAGAAGTGGGGATGAATTATGGTGACGTCTTAAACAGTGGGTTGGGTGGGGTGTACCGTTTATAACAACCACGGAGTGCATCAGGGTTTAAAATGTAAGAACGAGGACCTACGTTTTGTTTTTGAGAACTAAAGTACACTTAGTCTGAAACAAGGTTACATTTATTAAAGTACCCACTACTATTAATGGCTTGAAAGATTAACAAACTTCATACAAATTACTGTTCTTTGTTTATATATCTATATGTATATACTACTCTTTGTTTAATCTGGTGCAAGGCTACGTAACTGGACACCCACATGGACTTTAAAATCCTCTATAGGTACGTATTAATCTGTACTAATCTGACACATGGCCATGAGAATAGGAGTTCAAAATGTAAAAATGCACACCTGTCATAGTCTGTCAAATTACTAGCTGTTTCTCTTCAAAAGAAGCTTGGAGAGATTGGGAGAAAATAGAAAGAAAAACATATTTGAGAAAAGGTGTAAAAAGGAAAGCTAAAAAGCGAGAAGATGGAAGAAGAGAGTAAAGGGAAAAAGTGTGAAAAAGAGCAATAAAAGAAAAGGTAAGGAATAAACAACGAGAGAAAAAGAGAAAGCGAACGAGTCTTATTTCGTAAAAAGGAAAGGTTGACACAAATATAGAAAATAAGAAGTAGTTTATTCTGGAGAATGAAAATATTTATAGAAAAGGCAGAGGGAAGCTTCATTACGGCATCGGAAAATTGACTGAAGCCGAGATGCCAGGTCAGGACCAATAATAATGCAGATTCTTTTTTAGATTTTCTCAAGTATCTCTTGAATCATAAATGCCAAAAATATTAATATAATATTCGTTTAACTTAAGGATCAAAAAAATATTTACATCATCTACCCTTTGATGGAATCCTTGGGCTCCTATCAACTCCCTAGTATGTACAAATATTGATATCAGTAATAATTATATTGTGTCGTAAATAGGAAAGTTTGACACGCATATGGAAAATAAAAAGTTTATTTCGGATAATAATATGGCCAACGGTTGAGAACACAGATTAACACAATAAGCATTTAATCGTTTTCTCAGAAAGAGAGAGTACTGTTTAAATAGTCTTAGACCAGACAATCTTGTGGGGGTGTTCAGCTATTCCACAACACAAATATATAATGGCTGGCCGCTGGTATCCGAATATGTCTGTTCACTAGGGTGTGTAACGAATCCCTGTGTCCGCGTCCACACAGTTAATATCAATAATAAGTAGTTTATTCCGGAGAATAATATGGTAGACGGTTGAGAACACACGCTAATGTAGTAAACAGTTAATCGTTTTCTCAGAAAGAGAGAGTACGGTTTAAATAGACCAGACAATCTTGTGGGAGTGTTCAGCTATTCCACAACACAAATATAGATCATCGACCCCTTCATGGAATACTTGGGCTACTTATCAACTCCCTGGTAGCGACTTCTCTTGAAAATGGACAGAATTTGGCATCATGGTGTTATCAAGTACCTAAAGAAATAAGGCTTTAGAAACCAAATGATATTCACGCTATCGTTGCTACATTAGGGAATTATGTCCCGGCTTTATCGTCACTGCAAAAGTGGGCAGCTGAGAGGAATGGAGAGTTTTGAAAATGACCCAAGATCTGGACTTCTTACAGTTGCCACCATAGAGGAAATCATTGATTATATTCCCCGCATGGTAATGGACGACAAGCAATTGATTATAAATCAAATAACATAAGCTATTATCATATCTCGTGAGAATATTCCGTGAGAATATCCCGTGAGAATATCCCGTGAGAATTGAATATATTCTTCACAATGAACTTGGATCACGAAGGTTCCTGATCAGTGGGTGCCACGTCTTCTGATACCTGACCAAAAGCGCACCAGGCTGATCATATCTCGAGGATATCTGACAACAGTTTGAGGCTGATCCAGCTGGTTTCCTGGAAGGTCTCCTATCCCAGTATGTCTTTTGGATTCATCATTTTCATCCAGAGACAAACGGACAATCCATACAGTGTAGGTGATGGCCTCAGTTTTTTGAGATGTAAAAGGTGTATTTATTGACTATCTTCAAACGCGGAACTTTCGCCGTAAACATTTTTACCGTAGGAAAATTCGCCTCGGGAATTTTCACCATGGAAACTTGGCCGTGTAGGATTTTTGCCGTAAGACAATTTCCCCGCATTTTTCTTCATACCTTTGACGTAAACGTCCCATTTGCACTAATGTAATTTAATATGCGAAGTAACTTGTTATCAAGTATATATGGATGTTTTTACAGGGTCAAATATCAAAAAAGAACCTAATAATTAAACATTCATTTAAAAAATAAAACATTAAAAATATATGAAATTAACAAAGAAATTATTTCTTGATAGACCATTGATATGGGTTGACAGGACAAAAGATATTTTCGAATGAATAAAGAAAAATTATAAGTCTAGTCCAACTGTTCAATTTAGGTATTCAATTTGGGTATTTTAATTATATAACAAGGTGGTATTTTAAATTGATTAAATGTTTTTGAATGTCAATTATAATTTGGATCAAAAGGTGGAGTATTGTTATAATGTATGTTCAAATATAAGAAAGTATATTTCAATATTTACGTATCTGTAGTGAATTTAAAACAGTTTGCAAATAATTTATGGAAATTTCAAACGACTTACTGCGAGTTTGAAAGAGTTATCTTTCTTTGATCAGATATTTTATATTGAAGTTGGTTGCGTATTCAAGTTTGTTTGAAATAATATACATTGCTTGAGTGACAATTATTGGCAGACTGATATGTTAATAGAAAGTTTAAAGTTAAGTCTGAAATGTGAAATTTTGTGACGTAGGTTCTGGTGTCAAGTTGAAATTTTTGCGCTCCTTACTGGCGAGGATAAAATGAGGTAGTATTTTGATCTTATAACTTTGGTTATTGAAATGTTTAAATCGAAGTAACAATAGTGTGAGCCGGATATACTTGATAAAAAGGTACTTTGCATATTAAAAAAACTGTGGCGAAAATCCGATACGGCAATGTTTTCTGCGGCGGAAATTTCTGAGGCGAGTTTGCTTACGGCAAAAATGTTTAAGGTAAATGTTCCTAAAACCCTCCAAAACGTTTCGCTGTATCAATGGAAAGTACTATGCCATCTTGCTGAGACAGTTACAAAACCTATCAAGACAAAACACCCAGGGAATATAAAAAAACGAGTTTTATTTAATCAGGACAATGCTCCGGCACACAAATCCTTGATTTCAATAGTTACTGCTCGTGACTGTGGTTTTGAATTGGTTAATCACCCTCCCAATTCTCCTGATTTGACCACACATGGCTAGCATCTATTCCCTAGCGTAAAAAAAAAAAATTTAGCAGAGAACCAGCATCGAAGTTAATTGATGATAATAATAAACATCAATTTTTGTTGATTTTTTGAACTAAGAAGATGTGCAGTCTTGTTTTAACAGTTAAATATCCTTTTAGCTGAAAAGAAACAAAGCAGTTATTAAAAAGAAGAGTTGAAATTAATGCAAGCAAGATGTCACAGCTCTAGCATCACTCCTTCATAGTCAGCCTATGGAATTTCAGCCCAGCCTCGTACCTGGAAAGAAACAATGCAGTTCTTAATAAGAAGAGTTGAAATTAAGGCATGCAAGATTTCACAGTTCTAGCATCACTCCTTCAAAGTCAGCCGATGAACTTTTCAGCCCACCATCGTACCTGGAAAGAAAGAATGCAGTTCTTAATAAGAACAGTTGAAATAAATGCATGCAAGATTTCACAGTTCTAGTATCACTCCTTCATAGTCAGCCGATGAACTTTTCTGCCCACCTTCGTACCTGGAAAGAAAGAATGCAGTTCTTAATAAGAAGAGTTGAAACGAATGCATGCAAGATTTCACAGTTCTAGTATCACTCCTTAATAGTCAGCCTACGAATTTCAGCCCACCATCGTACCTGGAAAGAAACAATGAAGTTGTTAATAAGAAAAGTTGAAATGAATGCATGCAAGATTTCACAGGTCTAGCATCACTCCTTCATAGTCAGACTATGAACTTTTCAGCTCACCTTCGTACCTGGAAACAAACAATGCAGTTATTAATAAGAAGAGTTGAAATTAAGGCATGCAAGAATTCAAAGTTCTAGCATCACTCCTTCATTGTCAGCCGATGAACTTTTCAGCCCACCTTCGTACCAGGAAAGAAACAATGCAGTTCTTAATAAGAAGAGTTGAAATGAATGCATGCAAGATTTCACAGGTCTAGCATCACTCCTTCATAGTCAGCCGATGAATGTTTCAGCCTGCAACGCTTCGCTTTCTATGTTTATGTTAATAGGTAGATATCCCAAATTAATGTAGACATTTTAGTCGATCTACATGCTGTTTATCGCTAGAACATAAATAAAATAATTTTTATATTATTTTAATTGTATTTTCTTTAGTTCATATTGTTATGGGAACTTACCCATAATAATAATGGACTATTCCTGACTTTATAAATACTGCGCCTCTCAAAAGGTATGAGGAAATTTTTAAGACGAGGAGAGATAATTGAGAGCATATTGTAAGGACATTGGAATAGTGATACTTGTCGAGACAACATAGTTCACTCTAACCAAATCTGATAGTCATTACTAATACTTCTACTTCTTGGTATTATATTTCTCTTGTAATATATCTTTGTATTCCATACTTGTGTTCGTGTTATTCTTTCATTGGTTCTAACCTTGGACCATCACCGTGGTAGAAGGAACTTGGACCATAGCACATATGTATGTTATAATGTTTTACTGTGTAGATATCTTTTCAAAATAAATTTTGTACGTTGTAGATATTTTTTCTAGCCGATAACAAAGCAAAATAGAACCCTTTTCATCTTATCCTCGTGGCTAACACGATGTGTCACATTTTTTCAAATGTCACTATTATTATTATTATTATTATTATTATTAACTCACAGATGTATATGCTCACACGAGATATGTCGTAATCGCTTAATAGTAAATGATAACAAGCCTTCCCAAAACTCCAACACCTATCTCAGTTTTCTAACATTTTAGACAATTTCAATTAAGGTGTTTTGTGTGTGTGTGTTTTAAATTAAGATTAAATTATGAATTATTTCAATATGGATAAAGGAACGAGAATTATCAGCAGTATGTCGACGGAATAATGAATCTATTTTGAAATCCAGGGGGAAGAAAACTAATATAAGATACACCCTTGTGCAAATTAATTGAAACAGCCACTTTAGTTTTAGACCCACTGGAATCACAAGCTTTCTATTTTTCCTCAGATTAGTTCATTTGCAGTAATATGAATCTATTTTCGGGGTTTATGATGAAATTTGCGTCATCCGTGATTGCATCAGATTTTTATCACGCCCAGACACTACTGTCTCGATTGTCGATTAGTTGTCCTACGGCAATTTTCTGCGATGGACGTTACTCCAAGGAAGCGTACGAAAATTGTGACGCTGAAGGAAAACGTTGGACAACCTTAGAAGTGAGCAAATCAAGTAATTTCGATTGGCCCGGAAACTCTCCTGATTTAAATCCAATCGGGAATCTGTGGTCAATCTGCAAGACTTCGGCGAAATTGCAACATGTGCACTGGGTGATTGGAGAAATACGAAAAAAATAAAAAATAACGGAATTATTCGTTTTGTTTCAATTCACTTGGACAATGGTTTTAAAAAACTCTAAAAAAACACCAAAATAAGTGTGATTGTAACAATTTAGATATCTGTCTATATTTCTGAGATGAGGTATTATGTACACTATTTATATTATTCAGGCTATTTTCCTCATCTTTGTCGACATATTTATCACCCTTCAGTATATGTCGATATTTCTGAGATGAGGTATTATGTACACTATTTACATTATTCGGACTATTGTCCTCATCATTGTCACCATATTTATCACCCTTCAGTATATGTCGATATTTCTGAGATGAGGTATCATGTACACTATTTACATTATTCGGACTATTGTCCTCATCTTTGTTGCCATATTTATCACCCTTCAGTATATGTCGATATTTCTGAGATGAGGTAATATGTACACTATTTACATTATTCGGACTATTGTCCTCATCTTTGTTGCCATATTTATCACACTTCAGTATCCGTCTAGATTTCTGAGATGAGGTATTATGTACACTATTTACATTATTCGGACTATTTTCCTCATCTTTGTCGCCATATTTATTACAACTTTTCGGCCGTTGTACGCTCTGGCCTTCTTCAGGTGGTTGGAATGTTGAATTGAACCCTTTATTTCGCTCACTGGGGTAGACTGTTCTAGTTCCACGTGCCATAGCTAAGCCAGTGGAAAACTTTCAGAGGGAGATTAACAGGAGATAACTGATAACTGACATCCATTAAACATGGCACAATGTAAATAATTTAGATGTTCAGGTAGCAATGTGTTCATCGGCGCTGAAAGTGAAATTAGACCGTTGAATTCAAATCTGTGAAAGGTGCCTTTGTGTTAGTATAATACCCCTGGGAAAGTATGCATCTAACCCTTGTACCGCAAGCTATGGGTTAAATAACAGAGAAGACAGAGTTTTCTTGTTTTGACTGTCAACCAATCTAGGAGAAGGATGACACTGAGTTCAAAATAGTTTAGTACTCTTGTCATATTTAGGCGGGAGGTGCCCAGTTCTAACTTCCCAGTTTCGTTAGAGTTCAAAAGCATCCTTGTGCGTGATGAATTATTTTTCGCCCTCCAATCTCTCTGTTATAGAGGGGATGTGTGAGCCTCTCGCTGCTGTATCTTACTCATTATAAAACGCAGATTGTGTGTGTGTGTGTGAGTGTGTGAGTGTGTGTGTGTGTGTGTGTGTGTGTGTAACATTTATATATTGGATCGGATTTCCTACACTTTTCAACCGATTTCAACAAAACTTCACAGGACTACATAAAATTACCTTGCGGTGGTTCTAACAGCGCCCAAAATTGGAAAACACAATTGTTTTTACACAAAATCAATTTGAAAAGACGATTAAGAGGCATTAATAAAAGGGGGACAACTCACATCGGGTTAAAAACCCAGGTTGTTTGTGTGTGTAAGTTCGTTTATATATGGAATCGGATTTCCTACATGTTTCTGCCGATTTCAACAAAACTTCACATTTTTTTTTTTTTTTTTGTCAGGTAGTGTTTCTTATTGTCTTGCACACTTTTTTCTTTATTTTTACATTCAGAATGCTTTAAAAATTCAATTTACAAGACAATTGTTTATAATAAAATTCTATTCAATCGGTAGGCTCATAGCAATTGAAAACAATGTTTTTGTTCGATTTGGGGTTTAACCAATTCGCAAAAAAGCAAAAAAAAAAACAAAAAACAAAACAAAACAAAAAATCTAATTAAGACATGCTTGTCCGTCAACCTTAAACAATAATCTTTGTCAATTTTATTTTTCTGTCTTTATGATGGTCGATACTTGATCTACCTCTTACTGTTACATCCCCGGGCAACGCCGGGCTCTACTGCTAGTCGTTACTACCATAGAAAGTGCTCGGACGAACGATATTCTTTGGTTCCGCTAGATCTAGCCTTCACGGCTAGGACCCGCCATGCTACTTACATTGTAGCAAATCATCCACATCACTTCTCTCCGGTGTTCCATCGGTGAGAAGAGAGTTCCAATCGAACAGCTTCTTCCTGCGAGCCACTTTTCTGTGAATCCCGCTCCCAAAGGATGTTTCTCCGATCACTAAAATCTTAACATATCCAAGTCTAGGGTTAGCGGTTATCTCCCCTTTCTA
This sequence comes from Acanthosepion lycidas, assembly GCA_963932145.1. Classification (NCBI taxonomy): domain Eukaryota; kingdom Metazoa; phylum Mollusca; class Cephalopoda; order Sepiida; family Sepiidae; genus Acanthosepion; species Acanthosepion lycidas. Next base: position 76,940,154 of record OZ010607.1, on the reverse strand, counting down.
ACCTTATAGATTGCCTCTTAGCGTAACCCTCTACTTCGAGTGGATCTCGAACCTTGTACGGGTTGAACCGTACTGTAAAATAAAAATAAAAATGTTAGGCGTGATTGTAGTAAGTCTAACTAAGTCCAACCAGCTACACAAACCGACATAACCATAAAGTCTGTGGCGTTAACAACAAAATAATAGTTTGTATATATCGTTGAATTACGTTTCAGCTTTTCATAAATTTACATAGGATTTTATTTTGATTTTAACTTTAAAGATGGGGCCTAAAATTGCTCTTGTTGGAAGACTCATATTACAGTGTAACCCGGATATAAGAGAGTTGTCGGGACCGGAGAAGAAGTCTCTTATATCCGGGTTTGGTCTATTTTATATACATTAACACAGGCTCTAATTGGGACCAGAGAAAATCTCTCATATATCCGGGTTCCTCTTATATCAGGGTCTCTTATATCTGGGTTACACTGTATTTTTGGTTTAAGGAAGAACAGTTGAATAAAAAGAAGTCAATCAAAGAAAGCCAGAAAATGAAAAACGATTTAGAAAAAAAAAAAAAAAAAATGAAATAAATACAAAAATCGGAAATATATAATCGTAACAAACAGAAACTAAAATTGTCAAAAAGAAATATCAGAAGGTCAAAGGTTGGAAAAAAGGTGGAAGACAACGTATAAAATATATTAAAAGTCAAAAAATCAAAACATAAAAATAGAAACGGTTATCGAATTACAGGAAGTTGATTTCTTTGAGACCGGAAGTTTATTTTCACTTTGATCCACTTTATTTTTTTTTTCTATTTCTTTGTTAATGAAAATCTAAAATAATTTATTTCCTTCATCGTCGCTGATTTCGCCCGAACGTCGATGCATAAAAATTGTCTTTCATCTGGTTCATTCCGAATCATTTGTTTTAAGCTTTTAATATTTTTCCTTCAGTTTTTATTCTTCTGCTTATGTTATCATCTTTTCTTTGTCTTTTCATTATAGGCTTTTTTCTTCTTTTTTTTATTGCCGATAAACCTTACCACCACTCCCGGCCACTGTAATGTTAAAATGAAAGAATGTATTTTGGTGTTAAAAGTTTGCAATTTTGATGTTCTAAAAGAATAGAGTAAGCGAATTATTTTCCTTTCCGAAAGGCTTCATGTCTGGGTAAATAGCCCGGCAGTATTCCGTCTCTTCAGGAACGAGTTCCAGCCAATTTTATGAAAAAAATGAATGTCGTTATTATCACAGAAAATATAAATCTATACACAGATAAATATGTTATTAGAAAACGATTTCATTATTATATAGCAAAATAGGCCACCACGTCTCGGCTGGAACCCGTAACGAATATGAATCATGAAGATCGAGTCGATTCCACTGAGAGTTTCACATCTTCTCTCTCCGGAATCGAACCCCAATACCAGTATTAACCACGGTAGACATTTAACAGACGAGTGTCAGTTGATAGGGCGGACCTCCGAGAGACCCGTCACCATTAATAGCCAAATTTGTGTTCAAAATTTTATTTACAAATATTAAATAAAATAAAAAGAAATTTAAGTCAATTGGTGATATCTCCTGAAGAGTGAACATAGCGATTGCTCTAGGGCCATTCTAAGAAACTCTCGTCAGGCTGCTAAATATGACATCAGTCAACGAAATCACAAATTTGATATCTGTATTAATCCTATATATATATATATGCAAGATTCATTAAATATGGTGATTTGATTAAGTTTTTTTTAGTATAATTTCTCATGAGATCTTATAATTTTTTTTCGTTTCAGTAGATAAATTATATAAAACTGTCCAAATGTTATATTTTTCCGTGCGCTTTCGGCTATACATTAAGCTATTTTCAATCCAAATCCATAAACAATTTTAACAAGAAGACTCACTCTACACCTTTCTGACAATGGCTCAATTAGATCTCATTTAAATACTCATGGAGACCTACCGGACACTATTCGTAACATACTTGTTGACAACACAAATATAATAGCATCGTCTAGATATAAAAAATGGTCTAAAAATAATGGAAGGCTTATTAATAAAAACAAAAAAATCAACAGTCAATAACATCAACTTAGAGCTAAAGAGATCAATTAGGTAAGATCAAGCTCAATCCGTAAAATGTTTGACACGCGACCGGAAAATTTCACCTATGACAGTTCAAAGAGCAGTGGAAAAAAAAAAAACTTGAAAATGAAATTGTACGTGATGTTGTGAGGCACTTTGTTACTCCAGAACAGGACGTTAGAAGATTAGAGAGGGCAAAGACCATCTTGAATGAGTTGGAAAATAATCCTGGAATAATATATATATATATATATATATATATATATATATAAACTTTATTTCTATCCTCCATAAGCTTTCGATCCTTAGCTATGATTAATTAATGATGAACATGTATTTTCGTCTATGATCGATTTCATCGTGATTATTATGTTAAGTTTGAAGAGTAATCATACATTTTTATTGCTCAATGTAGAGTCCACTAGTGTTAGAAAAACCTCGGAAAATTCCAGTAAGATATCTTTAATCATTTCTAAGATACTACGGTTCAAATCTTAATCTAACAATTGAACAATTTTGCTGTTACCCAATTTAGACAATTTTGCTGTTACACTCGATACATACAGACACCCCCTCCCACACACATATATATGAATATTTGTCTATGTGTGTGGGGGGGTAACTAAGTGTGAATTTGAAAATGGGACATGTAGGTCATGAGTTCGTAAATGATTAGGAGAGTAATCGGACAACATAATGAAATGAAATAATATTATATTGAACTGATTGATATATAACTTTTGTATTTGTCCCGAAACTTTATTCTTGAAAAAATAAATTTAACTAAAATTTAATTAAATATACATTCACCGTTATTTGAGTCTTATCACATATTACATCAGCTACTCGAAACATTTCGAAGGACATGATGTGAAATGTTATGAATTTGATTTTCATCCGAAAAAAAAAGTTTCCTCATCAAATCGTCTTGCTATGATTACTAAAGAAAAAAGAATCGTTAGTTGCCAGAGGTTAATATAGTGAATATTGTAGCGTTGTTTAAATGTGGTTCAAGGACGGCACACAGTGAGGAGCGATCTCACTATTCAGTCGTAGTTGTTCTATCGAACAAATTTGTTAACCAGTACACCACATCGAAGTGCTTCTATCTCTCTCAATATGGTGATTTTCTAAGCTTAAATGTGGCAGCAAGTAAGGATCGAACTCACGACAGTTGTACCTGTTCTTTCTTTCGATAAAATCTTCTTAAACATTACAGTAAGTTGAAATGTCCAGGTCAGAGGTTAATATGATGGCTGGAGTAAAAAAAGAGCAACCATGTTCCAAAATCTTTTCCGGTGTTACTTTTAACTAATTTGGCCTTATGTCGTCATGATGGAGAGCAACACGCTGCCTATTGACGAGGGCATGGCGTTTTTCGACCATACATTTATGGACACGTAACAACTGCTGGGCGTTTAAATGCGCATTTAGGGTTTTATTGTGTTTTAAGAACTCTAAATGTATAATACCGCAAGAATCCCAAAACGCCCAATATTATCTTTCTTCTATGGAACTCATATTTTTCGATCAGTCCTTGGAGAGTTATCACCATCAATTCCCCTTTGAACATGGATACCGCCTCGGAGCGAGAAATCGGAGAACTGAGTTCGAATTACAGTCGGGGTCATTACATTAATTTATGCTCCAAACTGGCTGCTAATGACGTTAATGCTATAGACTTTACGATATGATCCATATTGGAGAATGATATTTCATATATCTCATAACTTCCGCCCTGAAGGAAGCTCTTATGACATCAGCTTACAATTTGAGCTAAATGTGGGAATGTAAGAATCATACACTTCAGTTGAGAAGAGATTAAGGCCTATGGTGAAAGCAAAGGGTCGAGGTCATGTGAATATGGCTGATGGCAGTAAAACAAACCAACCGAATTCCGAAATTGTTTCCTGTGTTAGCCTTCATGCATTCAGCCTCAGCTTATCATGGATGAGAACAACATTTTTAAATAGACAAACGCTGGGTGCTTTTCAACAAAATTTTCAAGGACACATTGCAGCTGCTGGACGTATACTTGTGCATTTAAGGTTTTATTGCGTTTTATGATCTCTATGTTTAGAAATGTAATTTGATCTATGAGGGTGAATATAAAGGAATAATCTACTTCAATTGAGAAGAAATTAAGGCCTATGGTGATAGCAAAGGGTCGAGGTCATGTAAATATGGCTGAGGGCAGTAAAGGGGACCAATAGAATTGCGAAATTGTTTCCTGTGTCTTAATGTATTCAGCCTCAGGTTATCATGGATGAGAATAACATTTTTCAATAGATAAGCGTAGGTTGCTTTCCAACAAAACTCTTAAGGACACATTGCCGCTGCTGGACGTATACTTGTGCATTTAGCGTTCTATTGCATTTTATGAACTCTATGTTTAGAAACATAATTTGAGCTATGATGGTGGTCAAAAAGGAATAATGTACTTCAGTTGCGAAGAGATTAAGGCCTATGGTGAAAGCAAACGGTCGAGGTCATGCGAATATGGCTGATGGCAGTAAAACAAACCAACCGAATTCCGAAATTGTTTCCTGTGTTAGTCTTCATGCATTCAGCCTCAGCTTATCATGGATTAGAACAACATTTTTAAATAGACAAACGCTGGGTGCTTTTCAACAAAACTTTTAAAGACACGTTGCAGCTGCCAGACGTAAATGTGCATTTATCTTTAAAGTGCGTTTCAAGAATTCTAAATGAATAACATGCCAATACCCCAACTCACGCACATCATTACGGTCCTTCTACAGAGCTAAGCTTTTAGGGGCAATTTAAGAGATTTCTCAGTGCCACTCAATTGCCTTTTGCGTTGAACATTGTCAGATTTGACCGTGCTCCAAATTTATTTTTAGCACACACGAATGATTAATCTGATACATGGTTTTCAAAAATGGGATTAGGTGTTAAACAAATATTTATTCATGATAAACTTATTTATTTGTTTTGTTTAACGGCATATCAACATCTCATGGGTCATTTAATGCCGAAATTGAATTTTCTTCGGAGTCTTGAAGTAGTAAAAATATAAAATATGTTATTCTGCTTTCACAATAGAATACATGGTAGATGATACTCAGTTTTTGTTCATATACATGTTTGTGTGGACATAATTACGAGAGGCAGTGATAGGTGTGTTTTATGTTGAAGTTTTGTATGGATATTTTATTGATTAATGTCGTATAAGAATTTTTTTCATGTTGGTTGTTGGGTTGATTTTGTTTGGTGGCATATCAACATCTCTATGGGTTATTTAATGCTGAAATCTAAATATTTTGCACATAATTTCAACTTTCAACTGCAGATATTTTGTACATAATTATTTTTTAGATAACATTTTGTAGATCATAAAATGTATTGTTGGTGATTTTACTATAAAAATTTGTCATTTCTACATAAAAATGAACTGTTTATTTTTCTTTAAGGTTCATTATTTGCCCATAGCCGGGACCCTTACAAGTGTTACCACCCCAGGTCAGGGTGCACTTGGGAACAACATATATTAATAAAGTTTGATTTCTTGTCAGATATTATATAGATTAAATCCATGAAAGAGTTTTTTCATGATGGTAGTATTTTTAAACGAATTTGGCTGAAGTCGCTACAATTTGTTAGTATGTGCTAAAAAAAGGTGAATAAAACAAGTTTACATCTACTCAATATATTGTAGATTATTTTCCCCAACGAAATACATGGTTACTAAGGTGATATAAAGGCTAATAATTTAATTTTATTTGTTTGTTTAACGGCATATCAACTCCTCATGGTCCGTCTAATACCGAAATTTAATTTTCTTGACACCTTTGAAGTAATAAAAATATGATATATATTATTCTGCTTTCACAGTTGACTACATGGTAGATATTACTCCGCTTTTATGCATATATTTGCTTGTATGGACATATTTATTAGAGGCAGTGATATGTGTGTTTTATGCTGTAGTCTTGTTGAAGATATGTTTTTGAATACAGTTTGATTGCTTTAAGAGATTGTAGGATATTTTATGGATTAAGATCATGAAAGAGTCATGTTCGTTGATGCATTGACTATCAAGGGGGTATTGTTGATCATTTTTTTTATACGTAATATATTGCTGGTATTTTTACTATATGTTGTATCATCAAGGATACTCGTCGCCAAGTTGTGGCCTTATTGGACTCAGTATAAAGTGGATTTGATTTAACAAATATATTTACGAAAATCTATAATACAATAATATACAAACGAGAAAGAACGTTAAGTCCGAATTGTTCATAGTTTGGAAAATTACTTCTGACAAAAAGCAGTACTTGCTTTTAATTATACTTGGAAAAGTCCATTCATGTAGGGATACTTTAACATAACACTATAGAAATCTATAAAAGACTGTTTACAATAACACTAGAGAAAAGGATTTTTATACTTTCATAGAATTTTGTTTTTCTTTGATCGGATTAACTTATTGCTCATATCTGAGGTCCTAACAGATAGACATGGAAACAACATCAATTAAGAGGTAGTTCCATGCCCATGAAACCCTCCATTCTCCCGATCAGAGGCCTGGATGTCGGATGTAGTTTATCGTTTGGGATAACCTGCAAAAGGCTGCAGAATGAATCGGCTGAAAATAGAGTTAACATAACTGATGCAAAAAAAAGGAGGATAGAATTTCAAAGATACGTTTCGAAATCATTGCATTCTAAGGTGGTTATTGCGAGTCTGGTCTTTCTAAAAGGGTTTTCAATATACAGTAAACAGGATGGAGGCTTACAAAAACGGGGTCGAAAAATCATTTACAACATATCAGTTCTGATCCCCAAAGTATCAGAACTGTTGCTATGGTAACGAAATAGAGTTAAGCCGTTTGTCACATAGTGACCTTGAACTATCGTGCATACACACGAAATTACAATGTTCTCATTCACTTCAAGTGTTTATAGCAGTGCCTTGAAGGGAAGTGTGTAGAGTGTGCTTGTCTCACCACATCACATACAATCCTCACTGATGCGATGGAATAATTTAAGGTGTCATATTTTAGTGTGGCTAATGTTAAGTTAGGCTATTTTAGGGTAAGATTTTTGGGGTTGGTGTATTTTAGTGTGGGATATTTTAAGTTTTTAAGGTGGGATAAGTTAAGAGGGGATAATTTAGGGTGGGATATTTTAGGGTGGCGTATTTTATAGTGGGATACTTAAGTGTGGCGCATTTTAGGTTGGTACATTTTAGAGTGGGGTAAGTGAAGTGCGGATAATTTAGGGCGGAGTATTTTAGGGTGGGTATTTTAGGGTGTGGTATGTTAGTTTGGGATAATTTCGGGTGGGATATTTTAGGGTGGCGTATTTTATGGTGGGATATTTAAGGGTGGGGCATTTTAGGCTGGGATATTTCAGCGTGGGGTGTTTTAGTTTGGTGTGATTCTGGGTGAGATATTTTAGGGTGGGGTGTGTTAAGTCGGGATATTTTAGCGTGAGATATTTTAGAATGGGGTATTTTAGGGTTGGAAATATTAGGGTGTGGTATTTTAGGTTAGATTATTTCAGGGGGGTGTATTTTAAGGTAGAATATTTTAGGGTGGGATATTTATATGTGGGCAATTTTAAGTTGGGATATTTTAATGTAGTTTGTTTTCGGCTCGGAAATTTTAGATTCTAGTATTTTAAGGTGGGATATTTTAGAGTGGAGTATTTTCGGGTGGGGTATTTTAGGGTGATGTATTTGATGGTGGTGTATTGAATTCATTTAGGACATAGACTTATCCGAATTAATAACTCGTTTCCTAATTGCTTTATTAAATCCTTGTCTTACCGAAATCATTTTTACGCTTATCGATTGTATCATAAATGATACTCTATTGGAGAAGAAGTGATTTTTTTCTCATTGAATGTATTTTGCTCTTCCCTAACAGTTCTACCATTTTGTGCCTGAGGAGGTGAGCGAAATTTTATTATTTTGGGCTAGAAAGTTTTTTGTTTCTATCTATCTATCTATCTATCTATCTATCTCAGTCTGTTCGTATTAAACTATCTATATATCTAGCTAACTAGCTCGCGAGCTATATATCACAGTCTATTCATTTTTATTTCAATGTACGTTCATGTTTTCTTTTTTCTTTTCTTTCTTTCAATCTATGTTCATTTTTTCTTTATTTCTCTCTATCGATTCATTTTTATTCCAATCAATCTATCTATCTATCTATCTATCTATCTATCTATCTATCTATCTCAGTCTATTCATTTTCATTTTAATCTATCTATCTATCTATCTATCTATCTATCTATCTATCTATCTCAGTCTATTCATTTTTATTTTAGTCTATTTATCTATCTATCTATCTATCTCAGTCTATTCATTTTTATTTTAATCTATCTATCTATCTATCTATCTATCTATCTATCTATCTATCTATCTATCTCAGTCTATTGATTTTTATTTTAGTCTATCTATCTATCTATCTATCTATCTATCTATCTCGGTTTATCTATCTGTAACCCTGCCGACAAAAAAAAAAAAAAAAAAAAAAAATCACTGATTTTCCGTGCGTTCTTTCATAAAAAAAAATCAAATAACTCGGTAAATATATTATAATCGGCCAATTTTATGCAATAAAAAAACATTCTCGAAAAGGCTCACCAAACTTTTTAGGTAAAAGAATTTCACGCTTGAAACGTCACTCTATTCAGATTCGCATCTTTTGATTCAATTTTATTTCTTTTGCATTTCAAGAAACATTTCTTTCTAAAGTACTTTAATCTTATAAAATAGGAACGGGTCGCGTTTGTTTTTGTTGGCTACTGGCCAATATCAAAGGCTCTTTTCGTTGACACACCGCCACTTGGTCATTCTCGCGTATCTTGTCAAAATAAAAGAAAGAAAAATATACAGATTTGCGAAAGAAAAATCAAGAAAGAAAATTAAATATGCCTATAAAGAGACGAAGAATAAGAAAGAAAATTGCATTTTTAACTTGAACTACGTTAAACTTACAATAGTCTTTGAGTCTCCTCATAATATGCTTTAACATTAGAAGAGCCAGATCAAGCCGCAAAAGGAATACTGTTGCCAAATTTTGGAGGGAGTTGCCCGGTCCTCACTTTCCAGTCTTGATAGAGTTCAAAAGCGTCTCAGAGTCCTTTTTGGAGAAGAATTACTCTCATTTTCATTCATTCATTCATTCTCTCTCTGTCATTCTCTCTCATTCTCTCTGTAATTCTCTCTCTGTCATTCTCTCTCTTTCCCTCTCTCTCTCTCCTACCATGGTAAGCGCTCAGACGAATTGCATTTCCTGTTTCCATTGAGTCTAATCTTCACGGTGGGGTATCTTAGGGTGGGATATTTTAGGTTGTTGCATTGGAAATATAAAGATACATTTGTAGTAAAAAAAATACGAACAATACGTTATTATATAAAATAACTAGCAGTAGAGCCCGGCGTTGCCCGGGGATGTAACAGTAAGAGATAGATCAAGTATCAACCATCATAAAGACTGAAAAATAAAATTGACAAAGATTATTGTTTAAGGTTGACGGACACGCATGTCTTAATTAGATTTTTTTTTCTTTTTTTTTCTTTTTTTTACGAATTGGTCAAACCCAAACTCAAACAAAACCATTGTTTTAAATCGTTATGAGTCTACCGATTGAATAGAATTTTACTATAAACAATTGTCTTGTAAATGGAATTTTTAAAGCATGCTGAATGTAAAAATAAAGAAAAAAGTGTCCAAGACAATAAGAAACACTACCTGCCAAAAAAAAAAAAGTGAAGTTTTGTTGAAATCGGTTGAAAAAGGTAGGAAATCCGATCCCATATATAAACGAACACACACACACAAACAACCTGGGTTTTATAATAAGTATAACTCGATATGAGTTGTCTCCCTTTCATTCTCGCGATGCCTCTTAATCATGTTTTCAAATTGATTTCGCGAAAAAACAATTATGTTTTTCCAATTTTTGGCGCTGTCAGAACCACCGCAAGATAATTTTACGTAGTCCTGTGAAGTTTTGTTGAAATCGGTTGAAAAATGTAGAACATCCGATCCAATATATAAACGTACATACACACACACAACCTGGGTTTTATAATAAGTATGATTATTAACAATACATTTTAAAGCAGAATTACCAACAATATATTTCATCTGTAGATGAAGCCATAAAACTGTGTTCAAAATATTTATGTTTCGGAACTAAATAACCCATAGAGGTGTTGATATGCCGCTAAACAAAACTAACCAAACAACCAATATGCAAGAATAATATATTTAGTTGAATCCATAAAATTGTAGTTAAACTATTTAGATTCATCATTAAATAACCCATAGAGGTGTTGATATGCCGCTAAACAAAACTAACCAAAACTAACCAAACAACCAATATGGAAGAATAATATATTTAGTTGAATCCATAAAATTGTAGTTAAACTATTTAGATTCAGCATTAAATAACCCATAGAGGTGTTGATATGCCGCTAAACAAAATCAACCAACTAGACATGTTTAAATCAAAATGACCGATAATACATTTTATTTGTAGTTGAAGGCATACAATTGTTTTCAAAATATATTTAGTTGAAGCAATAAAATTACATACAAACTATTTAAGTTTCGGTATTAAATAACCCACAGAGGTGTTTATATGCCGCTAAACATAGAAAGAAAAAATATACAGAATCTACTACCAAACTATCAAACCACGAATCTACTACCTGGTTTCAAGAACGTATATGGAGACGGAGATGCCAAGATAGGAAGAGCCACATCGACTATTAAACAATCAATCAAAGATTCTTGAATGCAATTTTACACATTAACACATACCCATGTGCTGACTGCGGGAGCAACCACCTTTTGCAGAAAAATGTAACCTTAGAATGAAACCACAGAAACTGATAGATGATCAAGACAGTTAACAAATTGTAATACGACAGCTTCTAAAGGATACAATTTTGAAGGAGAGGTGTACGCACAGCGTTAAATCAGATACAATAAATTAAATAAGAAAGGAAATTCGAAAAGAAGCACATTACAAAAAAGCTTTATTAAAATAAGCTAATAAGATCATTCCTCTAAAATTTAGACAAGAAGGAATAAATCACATGAAATTATTGACATGATCAAAAGGAGACAGTAAACAATTCCAAGGTATTGCACAGAATAAACATTATACAACGAAATTAGCAACAAATGCAGTCAGGGAAACGAAGAATGACTTTAAGATAAAGTTTGCAAGAATAAAAAGAATGCATTTTACAGATAAAGCAAATATATAAAGAAAATTAAAAGAACAGGTCAAAAGACAAGCTCATTTACAGGATGCCTATAAAGGGGACACTAACATTAGAGAAAGAAAAATAATTCAGGAATGGGACGAATACATCGGAGAACACTTTCACAACTTGTAATGCACAAAAATATTTTTTAAAAAAAGCAGAAATATTAAAATCTGAAGTGAAAGCAGCAGAGATGCTGGCAGTTTTAGATTATTTTAGCTGAGGCAAAATTACGGATATAATAAATGAAATATACGACAGTGGTGATACACCGGAAGACCTAAGTAGGTCCATTTTTCATAGCCCTGCTTAAGAAGCCAGGTGAAAATGAATGCGAAATCCATCGGTCCATCAGCTCAATGCGGCACATGACAAAATTTATCATCCGATAATATTAGATTAGATTATACCGGAAATAGGGCAAGAAAAATGCTCTTACATTTGAGTGACTGGAACAAGAAATGTAAATTTTATGCTCGGAATGGTATCAGAAAGAGCATATAAAAAAGGATGTATAATTATGTTTTATAGATTATACAAAAGAATGTGATAAATTACGTTACAAAAAAGTATTTGAAATGCGAGGTAAACTTGACATATTTGGACATGATACTAAAATCATACAGAACTTATATTGGGAACAAACAACCAAAATGTAAAAAGAATAGGAAAAAAAACGTAAGGCAAGGATGGGTCTTCTCACCAGACTTATTTAGCATTTACAGTGTAAGAATACTGAGAAAATTAGAAGTCTGACCAATATTCAGTATTGGTGGCCACAACCTTAGCAACATTAAAGATGCAGATGACACAGTGTTGAGTGCAGACATAAAAATGGAACTGCATTCACAGAGAAGCTACAAAAGGTAGAAAACGAAGTAAAATCAATTATAACACATTTTTTTTTTCATTTTAATTGTTTTTAGTTTTTATTTTCATTTTATATTTTTTTTATTTTCTATTTTAATTTAATTTTATTATATTTTTATATATATTTTTTATTTTTGTTTTTTATTTTATTTTATTTTTTATTTTCTATTTAATTTTTATTTTATTTTATCATTTTATTTTATTTTATTTTTTGCTGTTTTTTTATTTTTGTTTTTTTTATTTTATTTTATTTTTTATTTTCTATTTAATTTTTATTTTATTTTATCATTTTATTTTATTTTATTTTTTGCTGTTTTTTATTTTTTATATTTTTTGTATTTTTTATTGTTATTTTTTATTTTATTTTTTATATTATTTTATTTTATTTTTATTTTATTTTTATATTTTTATGATCATTTATAAGACTAAATTGCAAAAAAAACAAAAAAAACAAAACAAAAGGTGTAAAGTGAATTCAGGGTCAATTTTTATTTTTATTTTTTTATTTTATCATTTTATTTTATTTTATTTTTTGCTGTTTTTTTTTTATTTTTTATATTTTTTAATTTTATTTTTTATTGTTATTTTTTATTTTATTTCTTATATTATATTATTTTATTTTTATTTTATTTTTATTTTATTTTTATATTTTTATGATCATTTATAAGACAAAATTGCAAAAAAAAAAAAAACAAAAAAAAAAAAAAGGTGTAAAATGAATTCAGGGACAATTTTTATTTTTTATTTTATTTTTATATATTTATTTTACTTTTTTATTTCATTTTATTTTTTATTTTATTTTATTTTTTATATTTAATATTAATATATTAATATTTTTTATTTCATTTTATTTTTATATTTTTTATGATCAATTGTAAGACAAAATATACCGTTGTCAAAAAAAGAGAGAAAACAACAGGCAAATCACTAGATGCAGATACGAAAATGAAATATATGCAAAACTTTAAATATCTAGGAAGGGTTTTAACAGAGGACGGGAAGGCGATGTCAAAATAGCGCTGGAATTGCAAAAGTAGCTTTCCAAAACATAAGCAAAGTATTATGAAACATGAACATTTTATTACAAACAGAGAAAATAGCGCTGGATTTTTATTTTGTCTGAAGAAGTCCATTTGAGGTACGAAACGTATTTCATGAGATTTTTTTTTTATTATTTTCTTAAGAAATGTAGTTATTTGGCGGGGTGGGGGAGATTACTATAATTTAAATGAATATATGCAGTTTTTAATTTTTGCAAGAAAAATGTAGATGTATGGACGGCGGTATACTGGAAATCGGAGAAACGAATCCCTGTATGGTATAAGGAAAAGCAACAGGAATGTGGTTCTACAGAAGGATGCTGAGAATACCATGGATTAAACTCGTGGGAAGCGACGAAGTTTCAGGGAAAATAAGAACAAACTACTTAGAATCTAGGTTTTGGAAAGTATAATAATCAGGGGACATAAGGAAGTTAAGGGGGACAAAGGAAGCAACGTTTACCCCAAGGGGAGCCTGTGTAAATGATTGGCAGAACAGGGTTACGGAGGGACAGCCGAAAAGACAAGGTAATGTTAATGTGATATTAAAGAAAACAAAATGGCGAATATGACGACGACGGAGAAGAAGAAGAAGAAGAAGAAGAAGAAGAAGAAGAATATTAAGAAGAAGAATATTAAGAAGAAGAGGAAAAAGAAGAGTAAAAATGATAATATTATTATTATTAAGAAGAAGAAGAAGAAGAGGGAAAAGAAAAAGAGGAATATTAAGAAGAAGAAGAAGAAGAAGAAGAAGAAGAAGAAGAAGAAGAAGAAATGTATAAATCAGACATTAAAAATTATGTTTTCAAGAAGAGAAAAGAAGGAAAACAAGTAAAAATCCTAGAAGATAAACTAAAGGAGAAAGTGAAGATGAAAAATAGTTTTTTAAAAATCGTGATGTTTTTGATGAAAAAAAAAGCAAAAAAGAAGAGGAGAAGAAGAAAGAAGAAGAAGATGAGGAAGAAGAAAAAGACGAAGGATAAAATGAAAAAGAAGAAGAAGAAGAAGAAGAAGAAAGAGGAGGAGGAAGATGAAGAAGCAGCAGAAGAAGAAGATGAGGAAGAAGAAAAAGACGAAGGATAAAAAGAAGAAGAAGAAGTAGAAGAAGAAGAAGAAGAAGAGGTAAAAGCCGAAGAATAAGAACAAGGAGGCAGGAGGAGGTAGAAGTAGAAGAAGAAGAAGAAGAAGAAAAAGAAGAAGAAGAAAGAGGAGGAGGAGGAGGAAGATGGAAAAGCAGCAGCAGCAGAAGAAGAAGAAGATGAGGAAGAAGAAAAAGACGAAGTATAAAAAGAAGAAGAACAAGTAGAAGAAGAAGAGGTAAAAGCCGAAGAATAAGAACAAGGAAGCAGGAGGAGGTGGAAGAAGAAGAAGAAGAAGAAGAAGAAGAAGAAGAAGAAGAAGAAGAAGAAGAAGAAGAAAGAGGAGGAGGAAGATGGAAAAGCAGCAGCAGAAGAAGAAGAAGAAGATGAGGAAGAAGAAGAAGAAGAAGAAGAAGAAGAAGAGGTAAAAGCCGAACAAGGAAGGACTAGGAGGTGGAAGAAGAAGAAGAAGAAGAAGAAGAAAGTGGAGGAGAAAGATGAAGAAGCAGAAGAAGAAGAAGATGAGGAAGAAGAAAAAGACTAAGTATAAAAAGAAGAAGAAGAAGTAGAAGAAGAAGAAGAGGTAAAAGCCGAAGAATAAAAACAAGGAAGCAGGAGGAGGTGGAAGAAGAAGAAGAAGAAGAAGAAGAAAGAGGAGGAGGAGGAAGATGGAAAAGCAGCAGAAGAAGAAGAAAAAGAAGAACAAGAAGAACAAGAAGAGGACGAAGAAAGAAAAAGAAGAAAAAAAGAAGAAAAAGGAAAGAATAAAGAAGAGAGCCTGTATTTGAAGGAAATGAAAAGAATAAGTCAAACATTAATTTTTTTTTTTCGAATGAAGTGAAGGAAGCAAATAAAAAAAACTTGAAGAACAGAAAAGCGGAATAATGCTTCTTGTCGAATTGCGTCTCTTCCGAGTGTCACGGTCAAACAATGGCACGTGTCAACAAGTCATATCGATCGAAACGTTCAAATGACTCAGACAAGTCGTCCGTGACTGCGCACAGAGGTGAGCTTTATGATTACACCCAAGCTATTTCTTACGTCAACACGATGCTTTGGAGAAGCAATGTTCAGGAAATAGAATCCCCCCCTCTGCCACCCTCTTTTATCACTGCCCTGCCTACGCGCGCTTGTCTTCCCGAAGGATTTCATTTGCGCCGTATCAACAACTTCAACGGAGACGCTTCCTCCGGGTCCCTCATCCTCGTAGCTATTGTCTTTGGTGCGTCAAATTTTCAGACTCCATGGCCGAGCAGTGGACACTACCCAAGACAGTAACATGAATCTCATTCTAAGAATTCAGAAGTCGAAGAGCGAGAAAAAAATGAGGCCAGGTTGAAGACTTCAAAACGTTTAATAAACTGAATCTTAGACAAAGAAAAATGATAAAATTAGGAAAAGGATGAAGATTATAATACTAAAATTTTACCCTCATCTCGACTTTAAACACTTTCACATGGACGTGATGTTGCTTCCCTCTGTCTTTTCTACAAATATTTCCATGGAAACTGCACTGGCGAGCTTTTTTCCCCTTGTCTCCTGACTACATGATTTTAAGCGTGCCACTAGATTGGCATCAACCCCCCACTTTTACTGTTGAAATAGATAAATGCAACCGCTACTTCTACTTCAATAGTTACTTTTCTACCACTTCCCGACTGTGGAACTCCCTTCCGGTTACTTGCTTCCCTGACAACTACAATCTTCAAAAATTTAAATACAACCAATCGCCATCTTCTGTTGACTTGAACCGTGTACATCGTTTATCTTTTCTCAATTCTCAACGCCTATACACAGTCTTTTCTCTCACTTTCACTCTCTGTAACACCCCCGCGAGCTAGTGACGCCCCCGTCTTGCTAAGGGTGAAATGATTTTAAAAAAACAACAAAAAAAAAAAAACAGGTTTCCTACACCCAGTATCTTTTTCTTGATTTTCCAGTACGAACGAAGGATTCCAGCCTAACATTAGAAGTATCTGTCGTCTACTCCACTCCCTTCTGGCTCCATGCATTCCAACAGACTTGAATCTGTAAAAATTTAAATTCAATGTCAATCGCTATCTACTGTCCTCCTGATTACTCTCTTATCTTTCCACTCATTATTAATGTTTCTGTTTTCTGTTCTGTTCCTAATTCTTCCTCACCCGGTAACGCATTGTGTCTTAGTGGCTTTACTGCCTTACTTGTGGAACTCCCTTTTGTTTCCATGCTTTCTAGCCAACTTTAATTTGCAAAAGTTTAAATGCAATGTCAATCGCTATCTACTATCCTCCTGATTACTCTCTCCTCTCCCCGCTCATTATTATTGTTTTTGTCCTTAATTCTTCCACACCCTGTAACCCCTTGTGTCTTAGTGACTTTACTCTCTTATTTGTGAAACTCCCTTCCAACTCCATGCTTTCCTGCCAACTTTAATCTGCAAAAACGTAAATGCAATGTCAATCGTTATATACTGTTTTCCTGATTACTCTCTTCTCTTTCTGCTCATCATTATTGTTTCTGTTCCTAATTCTTCCACACCCTGTAAACCCCTTGTGTCTTAGTAGCTTTACTTCCTTGCTTGGGGTGATTCCAATTTAAAAAAATAGAGATTCTCGATAAAATTCAAAGAAGAATCTGCAATGTTTTTGTTCTTAACCTGGCATCACGGCTCCAGTCAATTTCTTGCGTAACATCCCTCCCCACTGTTTTTTCTAGAAATATATTCATGATAATTCTTCTGATAAGTTTTTTCTCTTTGGTATGTAGACATTATGAATTTCAGCGCAGTACTAGATTGGCGGCTAGGTCGCATTCTTTTTACAGTTGAAATGACTAGAGGTAACCGTAAATTATTTGCTAACAGTTTTGTCTCTCGTATTTCTCGCTTGTGGAGTTCTCTTCCGTTTTCTTGATTTAGTGTTAACATTGATTTTCAAAATTTTAAATCCAATGTCAATCATTATCTTGTTTTCTTAATTCTTGTTCTTTTATTGTCATCTCTCCTTAATAGTATAGATTTGTTATGTTCTCTAACAATCAGTAACCCGTTGCGTCTTAGAGACTTTATTGTCTTGCTTGGAGTGAAATGAAACATTTCCTCTTTCTTCGTAAAATTTTTACTCCTTTTTAGTCCTTAAAGTACTGATTTCGTTCATTATTTTTTGTGATATCGGAATAAAGTTTTGCTGCCGACACTTGAGTTTGAACATATTAGGTTGGTGCAAAAATAATGACGTAATAACGTCGTTTTTTGACGTTACAAAATACGTCAAAAAATGACATTATTCCGTCATTATTTTTGCACCAACCTAATAAATCGCCAGTGAGCAAAGGGCCTACTATAGCATTATGTGCGATTACAAAGCCTCTACAACAACGAGCATTTAAGAAAGTATTCGTTGGTATTACAAAAGTGGTAATGAGTGTTCGTTTTCCTGGAGGCTAGCATCAGCCATACTGATGGAAGGCAGAAAGTTATCGCTCAAAAAATGAATAGAAAAGCAAGTCCTTATAATATTTGTGCATAGATTTATATCTTTTATCCTTGATTGAGCTTTGAGGAACAAGGAGCGATAAGCAGTTAGCCCTATGTTTAATAGAACTCGAAGGTAAGTATTTTATTTTTATCATTGGTCTTCATTTCCACTTTGTTTTAAAATATTCATATATTTATATATACATTTAAAATGTCCGCTTGAAAAGCTATAATAAAATCTTTCTATTCTGACTGTTTGAAAAGTTAATGAAAATGGTGACATTGGCTCGAGTAGGGGCAGCTGGCGGATGGGTGAGCAACGAGTCAGGGAGCAGGATCGGTGAATTTAAGAAGGGAAGCGACAGGAAACGATTTTTACTTTCTACAACTATAAACAAAAATGACATTAAGTGTCTTCTAAAAAGTGTTAAAAGAAAAATACAAAACTATAAAAATGATAGCCGTCAATATTCGTGGGCACGGAGAAAAAAAGTCGAAAAAAAAAAAATAAAAATAAAAGTATATATAAATAACATACACATCTCTCTCTTTCTTTATCCCACTCTATGTTCGCACCTCTTTCTCACTCTATTTATCAATATATATGTGTGTGTGTGTGCAAGGAGGCGCGGGCTCACGAGCGTCCAAAGAGTGTAACAGTAAAAATATCCAAATCGTGTAGAAGCAAAATTGTCCGACAAACATATTTGAAGACATTTTTATGTTTATACATTATTTTTTTACAGATACAAATATTTAAGTAAATGCTCTGGTTATAATAAACAGTATTAAACAACATTTACCGGTCTGGATGGCCGAGACATTTTCACAGAAAATATTCGTCCTTCGACAGGATTCGAACCTGCATCCTATACGGAACCGTCATTTAGCCTGACGTGCCTTTAACCGATTTGGCCACAGAGGAGCGTTCGGTTAGCAAGGTCGAATTTATTGTCTTTAAACTTCAATCTTGCATGAATCTCTCACGTACAGTCATATCTGCTCATGGCGTATCAAATGTAAACAAATGACGTCACACCTTATGAATTATATATATGTAAAATGTGTATTTATCTCTCTCTCTCTCTCTCTATATATATATATATATATATATATATATTACATTAAGTGTCTTCTAAATATATATATATAGATAGATAGATAGATAGATGTGAAATATATATATATATATACATATATATATATATATATATATATATATATATATATATACATGTGTGTGTGTGTGCGTGTGTGTGTGTGAAAAGTGTGTGTATATAATATATATATATATATATATATATATATATATATATATATATATATATATATATATATGTATAATTATTTATATATTATATATTATATGCGCGGTACTTATTAGAAAGCGCTCAGTATCAGAGATAGAGCTAACATATATGGCTGGATAGATGTGAGCTTGTGACCCTGGGTTTCACGCTTTAGCGATCGTCAGACCAACTGATTAACTTTTTAAAAATTTTGGTTTTATGTAGATTGCGTTTATTGGTGTTATTGTGGAAGTGGTGGGGGAAACTTCGTCGTTTTTTCATCGTACTGACGCAAACATCGATGTATGCAGACACATATACATACTTGGTCGTCCGTCGGGACTCATACATATATAAACATATGTGGGCAGTTTTGGATATGACATATGTATGTATACGGGTGGTGTTGTGTCTATACATACGCATTTCTATGTTGAAATTTAAAGATTGGAAGTGTGGCGGAAATGTCTCGTGAATGTCTCGTGAATGTATACATGTCATATATATATAGATATATATTTTTTTTCCGCTGAATAATATTTCTTCGCATGTATGTATATACGTGTGGTGGGGTTTGTGTGAAATTATGATAGGTAAAAATTATTATTTATATTTATTTTTAAATTTTGAAAAAAAATGGTGGTTTATTTGTTATATTTAAAGCTGGTTATTTGTTTGTTTTTGACTGTGTATATGTAACAGGTAGAAATTTGTAATCCTTATTGGTTATTTATATGGTGATGTTTAATATTTAATATGCGGGGTGAGAGGGTAGTTTGATTTAATAACGGGTCTATATGATATGATGTGATAGTAATGTTGCAAGGGATTGGAGGCAATGATAATATAAATAGCTAATAGTTATTGTAAATTGGTAGAAATTGTAAATTGGTAGAAATGATTAGTAACGGTGGTGGGAGAATGATTAACATAAGAACAAGACTTATCCAAACAGATAACTGAAAGTTTTATATGATCAGCGTTCAGTTTAAACATGGTCACGTTGTCGTCACGTGGGCGACGTTTCTTTTCATGTTGAATTGATAATGTTAATTATATTTTATGAATATGTCCTGAAGATGGTTTATTAGACCGAAACGTCCGACGTTGACATTATATTAACATTAAAACAGCATAATTGCATATAAGTATTTTTGTTTGTTTTTTTCCGTATATTTTACTGTATATATATATATATATATATATATATATATATATATATATATATATATATTAAGAAATGAATTAAATCCGATATATTTTTAATTGATTTGTTTAAACGTTCTTTTTTATGGATACTCTTATCTGAGTAGACGCTCTGTTTTTATTCATTTATTAAACAGTATATTTATTTAATTACATACCGGCCTGAATATTCGAGAAGTCATGTTAATCTTTATTTGCCTAAACGTTATTGAAAATAAGGTTTAAATATGAATTTAATATATATATATATATATATATATATATATATATGTGTGTGTGTGTGTGTATGTGTGTATGTGTGTGTGTATGATAAAAATATAGTTTTAATGCATCCTGTATTTATGAGTTATATTTGCTCGATACCAGGGAACAGCGAATGAAGTGGACGTTGCGCTCAACACCTAACAGCAACAGTCATGGCCTGATGGTTGTGTTTAAGAATGAAACAGACTGGGTATTGACCTCAGTATTCACTTTTTCACAGAACGTTGGCAATACTGACCTGCGCAATCACCGAATTTTTCCTACTGATCTGCGCAATGTAAACAAACTGGCGCCATATTTGTTTTCAGCACGGTGATTTGAGAGTGCCAAATTATTAGAAAGGTTTAGTAAAATTCCCAGAATTGAGCAAACAAAACGTTTATTAATGTTGCACGTGAATGTTTATGATCAAAAGAACCTAATAAATAAGATAATCAAACAAATAATAACAGATACAAACAAAGGCACAGTTTTCAACAAATTAATAGGGAATGTGTTTTCCCAGTTTTGAAATTACTTGAAGAAGTCTACGATCCATAGAATTTGTTAATTGTAGGATGTCATCTGCTGTAATAACGCGAGATATGTCAAGAATTGCTTCCCGCAAATCAGCGTTGCTCCTGAATTGTCGTCCGTTGGCGTACAGTCTTCGCTTCATGATGCTCCAAAGGTTTTCGATTGGGTTCAAATCCGGAGAATTTGCTGGCCACTTCATTTTTCAAGGTCCACCGAAGCCTAACTGTTTCAAATATTCAGTAGTCTTGTGAGAAACATGTGAGGGAGCATTATCTTGCATCAAAACAATTGCCCTTCTGAAGGCAAGTCTTTGCCTTTTCATCCATGGTTCAAGATGCTCCTTTCTAAACGCTATGTATGCATCAGCAGTCATTTTGACGCCATCTGGTACTCTCCATGGGTCCACTAATGTTTTTCCAATAATACCACCCCAGATCATTATGCCTCCACCGCCTTGTTGGCGTCTCAAACACTGATGGCGATTCTGTCCGTTCATTACCCAGACTTTGCACCATCTATCTGGCCTATCAAGTGTTGCTCAAGTTTTGTCTGTGAACAAAACTTTAGAGAAGTCAATCTTCATATTGTCCTCGGCCCATTTCAATCGATTTTGAATGTGATTTCTCGTCAACGGAGGCTTCGATACAGATTTGACTGTTGTTGCTATTTCCCTCAGATACCGACACCGAGTACTTTTAGATACCGTAGGATCCCCAATACGACTGAAAAGCTCTTGACTGGTAAGTCCAGGGTCCTTCGTGGCCTCTCATTTAAGTCGTGACCTGAGACGATGTGAAATAACCTTCGGCTTGCCTTTATCTGCCCTTTTGCGTACTTGTGTAGGGTCGGCGGTGAACTTTTTTTTTGATGACACCTCCCTATCATTTTAGAAATTTCTAGGGTAGATTTACCTTTTGAGAGTTCTGAGGTGATAGTTTTCTTTTCAGCATCATTTAAACTTCTTTTACGGCCCATCTTTTCACTAAATTCTTACACTTTTCTAACAATTTCAAATCACCGTGCTGATAAAAAATACGGCGCCAGTTTGATTACATTGGGCAGATCAGCCCGAAAATTTCAGTGATTGCGCAGGTCTGTGTTGCCAACATTGTGTGCAAATTTTGTGTGAATTGATTGGAGGGTTTTTGGAATATTAGAAAAAAAATTATCTCGATAATAATTTGCTACGTAGTATATATATATATATATATATATATATATATATATGAATTTAAGGGAATATATATAATTTTGTGTTCCTGTATAATCTAAGTTCGTACAGAATTATATTGCATATATTACAACATGCTTAACAAGAAGACACACGTTACATCTCTCTCTACAATAGGTCAATTATACCACATTTATCAAACTTATCAAACTCTATACGTAACATAGTCGTTGATAATATAAATATATTAACAACAACCACACGTAGAAAAAGGCTAAAAACATTGGAAGTATTATTAATAAAAAAGAAAAAGGCAACACTCAATAATATCAACTATGAACACGGCCACAATGTGCTGACCGTGTTTGGAAAATAAAACATTCTCCTAATTTTAGTTACATACAAAAACAATACATATTTTCAGCTAAAAGTAAATTAAAAGTCATCTTTGATAATGGCTAAAACTTTAGACGAAGGCCTTTCGATATATAAA
>OZ010607.1:76884942-76914942 GCA_963932145.1 Acanthosepion lycidas | reverse complement strand
TAAAAGTAATAGTAGTAATAGTAGTACTATTGAGTGTATTTTCAAATCCTTCAGTAAGAGAAAGTCACTCTGGCGCGAAGTGGTGAGGATACTGCTAGTAATATAGTTTTGAAGAAGAATCCAAACCTTTAGTTTTTAGGGGATTCAATAATATCCCAAGATCTGTACTTTTTTGCATTTGCATATATATATATATATATATATATATATATATATATATATATATTAGGTTGGTGCAAAAATAATGACGTAATAATGTCGTTTTTTGACGTTAAAAATACGTCAAAAAACGACATTATTACGTCATTATTTTTGCACCCACCTAATATCTATATATATATATATATATATATTAGGTTGGTGCAAAAATAATGACGTAATAATGTCATTTTTTGACGTTAAAAATACGTCAAAAAACGACATTATTACGTCATTATTTTTGCACCCACTTAATATCTATATATATATATATCTATATATATATATATATATATATATATATATATATATATACCCTTGAGCAAATTAATTGAAACAACGGCTTTAGTTTCTGTTACGGTGTCCACCCCTTTTTCATATAAGTGGACTCGACCAGAGTGTTACTGGGACTGCTGCCATTAAATACCCAGAGTCAGTCAGAATATAGAGAGCGTGAGCAGAGATTTTGATTGAGTTGGAGGTAGAGTAATAGTGTGAGGTAAGCGCTTGTAGAAGTCTCAGTTACAAGGACGTAGACCCTAAGGAAGTCTTACTTCGAGACTGTATATACATATATATTATTATTGCCACTAACCACGTTTATGGATTTACTAACCGTATTCCCCATTGTATTATTGTGTAAATACATTTATTTGTTATATTTCATTCCTACGTTTGTCATTTATTGGAGACCGAATTTCATCTCGGAATCCACAACAGTTTCCTTTCTTTCTTTCACTATACGATCGGTTTTAGACCCATTGTAGTGACACTGTGTAATCGACTTCTGCTTTTCTCCTCAGATTAGGTCATTTGCAGTGGGGTGCAGTAATATGTCTACATTTCAGAGATAAAGTATTGTAGCTACTCACACTATTTACATTGTCTTCATCCTTTTTGCCATATTCACGACGTTTCGACCGTTATACACCCCGCCCTTCTTTAGAATCTGTCCATATTTCTGAAATGGGTTGGTAATTATTTACATTATTTAAATTGTTCGCACTGTTGTCATTTTTGTTGACATTTTCACGACATTTTAGCTTTTTTTTTACATCTTATATTGACACATTAAGAATTTTATAATCTCCCTTCTAGTGCAGTATTTTCCAAATTATACTTTTATGGTAATTTACCCACGCACGTACGGGCTCTAAACAGGAGCAGTTACTGCCTTTTAGAGGGGGAAGTTTCCAGAAGTCAGCTCTGACAATCGGACCAAACATTCTTGCTGTAAAATTGTCATTTGTACGTGTTTGTATTACTGTTTTCTGTTAATACATTTGGTTAACCCAATTCCTCTCTTTGTGTTTTTATTTTGGGCCCTAACAAGGCCACACGATATACATGAAGGCACAGTGACATACCCCAAGATAAAATCGATAATTACTTTTACAAACATTGTGTGCGAAAAAAAAAGTCCGTATAAATGTGTCCACAAATCTTTCGTTTTTGAGTTATTAAGTTTAAAGAAAGTTAAGAGTAGACGTCGCTTTGTTGACATGTGACGAGGTTACATTTGTTATTCGTGTATATTTGTGGCTAGTCTGTCATCAACGTTTAACGTGTGTATTAGTGAGTTAACTGAGAAGTTTCCCGTTTACTAGTGGCAGGATATTCATATCGTGAGCAGGCAAATATGATTTTGACATGAGGTTCCTGCATGATGGAGCTTCAGCATATCTAATCACGTTGCGTTTCAGATGCCATCTTTGACGGCAAACGCTGTTAAATGTACAACCTAAGATACAATCCGAAAATATTTTTACAAACTTTGGTGGTGGGTTCCTCACGCCAAACCAAAGACAAAACTTCATATGAACATATATCAACATATCTTGTTTTTCTTTCTAAATCCAAGATAAGATCCAAAATACTTTTACAAAACTTTGGGGTGCCAGCGATCCTTTCTCAGGAACGCGATGTATCAACACCAACAAAGATTGGATGATTCGGCTGCCTTCGGTCTGGAAATACAATCTGATACAGCCGTGCAGCCTCGCGTCCATTACCATTCGCGTGCTCGTATGCAAAAATCATATTTTCCTCCTCACGATAAAAATATCTGCCATTGCTGAACAGAAGATTTCTCTTTTAACACACAACTAAACACGTTAAAAGTTGAAAATCGACTGGCTACAAATGTATACGAATGACAAATGTAACCTAGTCCAAATGGCAACATAGTGGCTTGACTGTAAACTTTCTTTAAACCTAAAAACGAAGGATTTACGATTTACGTTTATATAGACTTTTGTCCTTATTTTGATGTGAGGAACCCACTCCCAAATTTGTAAATGTTTGATACACCCTATATATATATATATATATATATATATATATATATATATATGTATGTATGTATGTATGTATATATATATATATATATATATATATATATATATGTGTGTGTGTATGTATGTATGTATGTCTGTGTGTGTGTCTGTGTGTGAAAAGTGTGTGCATATAAATACAAATATAAATATATATATATATATTGTAATATATTATATATATCATTATTTATATGTTATATGCGCGGCACTTATTAGAAAGCGCTCAATATCAGAGATAGATTAACATATTTGGTTGGGTTGATTGATGTGAGTGTGTGACCCTGGGTTTCACGCTTTTTAACACCAATACACGCAATCTATATAAATGCAAAATTTTAAAAAATTAAGCAGTTTGTGTGACGGTCGCAAAAGCGTGAAACCCAGGGACACAAACCCACATCAATCCAACCATATATATATATATATATATATATATATATATATATATATATATATGTATATACATATATATAAGATTGGTGCAAAAATAATGACGTAACAATGTCGTTTTTTGACGTATTTTTTAACGTCAAAAAACGACATTATTACGTCATTATTTTTGCACCAACCTTATATATACATATGACAATTTGTGTGTATATTTTGTGTATGTATGTGTGTACACGTATATCATGAATTATAAAGTTGATGTAAACCTACCCAGCATATGTAGTAAAATCTTTTATTTGTATAAACCCACAGGACTATTATTCAGTCATCGAAATATTTTCTTTGATTTTTTTATGACCTTCAGCAACCTTTCAGTTAAACTGTGCAGCGGAGCGGAAATGTTCACACTGTAACAGCAGCAAGAAAATAGCGCGATCAAGCTCAAGCTTCGATCCTTTGACCACAATAGAGCCAACTATAAGCACGTTTGAGCCGAAGGTAGTGTGATAAATCTGAACATATGTTATGGCGAAAGTGGAATTAATTTTTGACTAATCTTCATAGATGGTGTACTACATTTAAGGGTATGTACACCGCCATGCAAATTAATAATACAGGAAGATTGTATAGGACCATGACCTTCTACACCATTGTGCAAATTAATTGAAACAAAAACGAAGAATTCCGTTATTATTTACTGTTTTTCCTATTTTTCCAATGAAACATCACCCAGTGCACATGTTAGTACTTCGTATGTCCATTCCACGAAGTCGTTCCTTGAAGACTGACCACAGATTCTTGATTGGATTTAAATCAGGAAAATTTCTTAGCCAGTCGATAGTACTTTGATTTGCTCACTGGTTCATACAGCATTACAATTTTCGCACGTATCCTTGTAGTAACGTCCATCGCAGACAATAGCTGTAGGACAACTAATCGACAGTCGAGACATTAATGTCTGGGCGTGATAAAAATCTGATGCAATCATAGATGACGCAATATTTTTCAAGGCAAAACAAATTTCTTCGCACACCCCGAAAATAGTTTCATATTACTTCACACCACTGTAAATGACGTAATCTGAGGAAAAAATAGAAATCGATTACACCCTGTCACTTCAGTGGGTCTAAAACTGACTGTATGATGAAAGAAAGGAAACTAAAGAGTTTGTTTCAATTAATTTGCAAAAGCTTGTGCAAACATTAAACACACTTCAAAGATTTTTCTAATATGATTGCCTGTAATTTTTTTGTAACCACTTTGTGAGTGAAAGTTTGTTTTTGTTTGTTAGCTTTTCATGCATATAAATACATTGTTGTGTGTTATAGAAACTTTCTGGCCACCTTTTTGCAATAAAGACAAAAAATCGGAACAGTTTTGCGTTCTGGAAAAGTTTAAGGCTCATAAAACTTGTCGTTGTTTTGTGTGAGCGTCTAATGCTCAACTCACTTTTTGTTTTTCCAAGTTCTGACAAGTGTTGCTTTTTTCGCAACCAACGTCCTCACACCTCGTGCGAATTGTTGAAACCAAACATAATGTGTGAAAGTAACTTTCAACCAGGAAGCTGTGTCTCTGAAAACATCTTCTGTTTACGAAAAAAAAAAATATGTCGATTATTCCACAAAAATTTTTTTTTTTTTCGTGACAGAAATGTCCAAAATATTTCCTTGGAAAATCACACATATGAGCGAGATTCTCGGAGCTACAATTTGACTGAATTTTAGAGTTGGCTTTTATTTTGAGCAGCCGTAGAGATAAAAACACCGTAAGAGAAAGAAAGTTCTTAACAATGTAATTAATTGTTTTGTGAGACGCTGTTCATATATTTTATAATTGTATTTTTTTTAATTACTAAAATTTCGCATTTTTTTTACCCCAGACAAGGCAGTAAAGCCACTAAGACACAACGGGTTAGTGGGCGGGGAAGAATTAGAAAACAGGAACATTACTAAAGAGTGAGAACAAAAGAAGAGTAATCAGAAGGACAGTATATAGCGATTGACATTGCATTTACATTCTTGAAGATTAAAGTTGGTTGGAAAACATGAAGCCGGAAGAGAATTCCACAAGCGAGAACTGCGAGTAAAGAAGCTCTTAGCATAGAACTTACGGCAACATCCAGTTAGCTCAGCTGTATTTCGATGAGACCTCAATGCCAATCTAGAACTGCGTTTAAATTCATAAAGTCTAGGTAACAGTGAAGCGTTTACCCAAAGAATTACAATTGAAGTATTTATAGAAAAAGCAGTGGTAAAATAGCTGACGCCGAGATGCCTGAACAGGACTGATAATATTGCTGATTCTTCTTTGGATTTTAATTTGTTTTGTTTTGTTTTACGTCATATCAACATCATGGATTATTTAATGCCGACAACATTTTTATTGCTGTTAATATTTTTTTTTTTTTTTCAAAAAACGTATTGCTGGTTACATTTTTTTTTCTTCAAAAATCTATTTTCTGGTAGTATATTTTTCAAAAAATATATACCTGGTAATATTTTCATTTTTTCTCCCTAAAATGTATAGTTAGTAAAAATTTTTTTTAAAGTATTAATGCTAATAATTTTTTTCCTTCAAAAATTTATTTCTGGTAATAATTTTTTTACAAAGTATTTCTGGCATTAAAACTTATTTTTACACTTTCATAGTGTTTTGACCCCAGTTTGAGGGTTAACTACTTACCCATAGCTGGGACCCTAACAAGTAGACCTGGGAACGCTAGCAATTCAGAGGTGGTCCCACGTTCCTAAAAATATCCTGATCAAAGTTCTTGCTGTTGGTTGTAGAATATCGTCTTACCCAAGACACCTCTTGTGGCGGGAGGTAGGGTCCTAGCCCTCAGCAGAGGTTCAGTCGACGAATTCTCAAGTCCCAGCCAACAGGGCGGTTTGGATTTTATTTAGGAGCTCAAAGTAAATATAAGGTGTACCAGACCATATTTTTTATCAATATTCAAAGCATGGACGAATGGTAGACTTATAGATATGTAAGATAGATTCTGGAGAGAAACATTGCAGATTCTTCTTTGGATTTTATCAAGAATCTCTAAATATATAGCAGAAGCACCAGACCATAGGTGGCAGCAATATTCAAAGAATGGATTAATGGTAGACTTATAAATATGTAAGATACATTCTGGAGAGAAACATTGCAGATTTCTCTTTGGATTTTATCAAGAATCTCTAAATATATAGCAGGAGCACCGAACCATATGTGGCAGCAATATTCAAAGCATGGATGAATGGTACACTTATAAATATGTAAGAGAGATTCTGGAGAGAAACATTGCAGATTCCTCTTTGGGTTTTATCAAGAATCTCTAAATATATAGCAGGAGCACCAGACCATATGTGGCAGCAATATTCAAAGCATGGATGAATGGTACACTTATAAATATGTAAGAGAGATTCTGGAGAGAAACATTGCAGATTCCTCTTTGGATTTTATCAAGAATCTCTAAATATATAGCAAGAGCACCGAACCATATGTGGCAGCAATATTCAAAGCATGGATGAATGGTAGACTTATAGATATGTAAGATAGATTCTGGAGAGAAACATTGCCTGTTATGACACGGTGAACCAAGTTACTTTCCAGCTAACCAATATAAATTTCTCCACTTTATATCAACCGAGCAGGCTCACCAAGTCACATTACCGGAGGTTGGCATCAACCATACTGATGGAAAAGAGAAAGGAGTCTCTCGGATGATTAATGGAAAACAGTTTAGTAAAGGAGGGGTTAAAATTATAAAGCCATCTTCTGTCCCAGTCGTTTTGGACATCGGCTGCTAATTTGACCTTAACGAATTGATCAGATTTCTTTTTTTATAGAAAGGTTCACACTTTACTAAGCCCAGGGGCCACTCTATGTAGAGGGTTACGTTAGGAGGCTATTTGTGCATATAAATTGGAAGATGACGGTTAATTCTCGCCTTGAACAGGTTAAGATTATAGTGATTGTGTAAACTTCGTCTTGGGTGCCAGACCCCAAATGGCAGTTGTTCACGGAGAGAATGTGAGTGGTTCGCTACTCGAGATAGCAGTAAATGGTAGTGTCATCAGCGTAGATACCAAGGTGAAGGCTGATGCCATTGGAAAGGTCATTGATGAAAATTAAAAACAAAAAAAGGTCAAAGGATACATCCATTTGGTACACCGGCATTAGTACCGAAAGAATTTAGATAAGTGGCCATTCAGGATAACTTTCGCGATTTAATAGAAAAGACTGGATTAATTCGAATATTCTTATGGAGACACCTACCATTTTAGTTTGAGGAGA
Organism: Acanthosepion lycidas; assembly: GCA_963932145.1. Taxonomy (NCBI): domain Eukaryota; kingdom Metazoa; phylum Mollusca; class Cephalopoda; order Sepiida; family Sepiidae; genus Acanthosepion; species Acanthosepion lycidas. The sequence continues at coordinate 76,907,737 of OZ010607.1, read as the reverse complement.
AGACCTGTCGAAAACTTTCTAGATGTCCAAAGCTACAGCTCGGGCTTCACCATTCTTATCTAGAGCTTTATCGACTCTTTCCACAATTATCGTCAGTACATCAGCTGTTGACCTATAGAAACGATAACCATATTGAATGTCTGAGAAAAGAGCTCTGCTTCATGGAATCTACAGTTGGATCCTGAGGGCTATACATAACATTTCTTAGAGACAACATCCGACTAAATCGACGGTCTATGGATCAATCCCTGATATTTCTACAAACTTACGCGAACGTAGAATGCGTTCTTTGAGACACTGATGCCAAACAAAACAAGAACACGCAAGTAATCTACTGCTCTTGACATCGAGCCATATAGCAAGACGTGTTGGTCAGCTATGACACAGAATATCTCCCTAGGTTTCAACCTAGGGAGGCATCCATAGGTTTCAAACTCAGGTGAATCAATAGATTTTTTACATACCTAGGAAGCTAGATAATTTCTACTGAAATTGCTGTGAAAAATCGCATTTGCTAGGAACCGAAATAAATTCCACTGGGCTGTCTTGAATAAAATGAATGTAATCTGGAAATCTGATTTACCAAAAAATTTCAAGCGAAGATACTTTCGAATCTATGCAGAGGCTGTTAATATTTACCAGAACAACGAGGAATGTATGTGGCCGATTTTACCGTGGGTTCTCCGAGCCCGTAGTCTCGGACAAAAATATTCCCGTAGAACCCGCATAAACTTGTTCGGGTCTGTCTACCTCCTCCGGATTCTTCCCTGCCAAGGCAGAGAGTTCGACAGTTGAACTGTTTAGATCACTGTAGAGGCTGTTTTAATGCTTGGTGCCACTGCCTGGACCTAAACTAAAATGCTCAGAACTATTGCTCTACTTAAGATCTCTTGGAGACAACATCCAGATAAATCACAGCTCTATGGAAACATCCTTGATATTTCTAGAATCTAACGCGAACGAAGGATGCAATTTTCAGGACACTGCTGGTGAGCAAAACAAGAATGATCTACTGTTCTGGATACCTAGCCATGGCGCAAGACGGGTTGATCGCCCAGCAACCACCTACATAGACCAGCTAGGTTATAACACAGAATGCTACCCTAATGATCTGACCTTGATGCAAGACCGTAATAGTAGGTGTGATAGACATATGAATGTCCGAGTTAGTTCGACCGTATAAAATTTATTTTGTCCTTCTTTTAAATTATATCGTCCTATACATTCTCCGGGCTTCACTCAGTTTTGTGATGTCAACTAACACTCGTTCGACATTTTCGTGATGTCAACGAATATGTATTGTCACGTTTGTAATGCTCGTTGTAGAAGGGACGTTATAATCGCAGATACAAGTATAGTAACGCCGTTGAACAATACTGGTGTCAGACGCCTTCGAATAACACTCACACTAATAGTACTTGCTCGATAATATTAGCTCGAATAGTAACCATATAGAGAAATAGTGTAGTGACTTGAGTAAAGAATAGCGGCCCATATGATAATATAGGATAGAATAGAAATAGCGATCCGTATAGTAATAGAAAAGACTAGAAAAGAGACACGGTGTATTAAGGGGATAGCAAATCTGACTGAGGAATCGGAGAGCCGAGTTCGAATTCCAGTCGAATCCATTACATTCACTTTCGTGCTAATACCCTTTGGAAAGATATCAATCTTCTTCTTCTCCCCCAAGCTATGGGTAAATAATAGGTCAAACTGGGTTCTATAACCTTGGATGACAACTGGTCTACCGTAGAAAGAAATGGCAACATAACGCGGGAAAATATCAGCCTCGTCATTCATGTGTCGAAAGATACATGATCTCCTAAGCATAACTGCCTGATAGAAATTGCGATCGTGAGTCGTCAGTTACTTCCTAAATATTTGCGTTTACTCTATGGTCACGTGTTCTACTTAATTGAATAATGGGATCACCTGTGTTTGCTCACTGGCGATCTATGTTCAAACTCAGGTGTGGAGAAGAATATTTTTCCAGTATTGTGATTATTGTTAGTCCGTTAATTACGCAGGAATGTAGAATATTGTTGGACTGATACATAATTCTTTCTTCGTATTTGTTTTTAAGGAAAATATACCTTCTTACAGAAATCAAATCTATATTCTATTTCTAATCTGGAAAACCATTTTCAAACCAAGTTTTCTTTATCAGTGAACTAGAACATGCTAGCAGAAGAAACAGTATTCAGTTACGCTATTTTAGAAAGACATATCTCTTGTTGGGAGATGTCGAAGTGTATAACTTGTAAATTTGTTTTCGTAGCTGAAACATAAACGTAACTAACACATCTTTTGTTTTTGGGTCGCAACTTTTATTTCCTATTTTCGTATCCCTAATAAGTATAAAACATGGTTAATAATTCGTTCAGACTTTGCTTCTATGACCAGAGTAATGTTATATCTTTAATTTAACTATTCCCATTGGGAAAATTGGCGAATGTGGACATTCCCGTTCACGCAAAGTAGGAACAAAACGACATTCTAGGACTAGAAGCATCACCCGGCGTTGCCCGTGCTTGATTCAAAAATCGTACGACTCATACAGCAATCGCTATCACTTGACTTAAAATATTTTTGCCCTTCCATGCTTTTAAAGGAGTGCCCTTTGCCGTGCTGATGTTACTACATGCCTTACTTCTTGCCTATCTCACACTGCAAATTTTTTAAGCTCTATACTAAACATTAAATCTGTCACGAAAAAAGAACTAAACAAAATGAACACAAAACGATCAGCTTTAAAAAAGGACTCGTAACTGGAAAAACCGAATGAAAAAAGAATGTTAACAACAAATACTTTTTCACACCCAAACCCAGTTCTGCGGAATCAGAATCAACGTTGAGTTTAAGCAAGCGAATGAGCCAATTGGAGTAAAGTACCATGCAGATTTAAATTTTTCCCACTTGTGACGAATGCAGCTATCGATTTTTTTGCATTCTTGCATGCTAGTTAACATTCGTGTCAGTCAGCTGCTGGCTCTCACGTTGACCAATAGAATCTTCCCGCCTATTCGTGGCAGCCAGCTATTGGCTCTCACTCTGGCCAGTAGAAAATGGCCTCAAACTACATGAAAACTGCCGTAGAAGCATGAAAAAAATCGATTATTTCCACTATCGATGGGAGTTGGGAAAGGCAAAGTAGGTCTTGGCCTTTATGCTAGCTTGGAGCATGTGCATGTAAATTTTGGTGCAAATCCGTCGATAATTGCAGCCGTGCATTTGTTACACACACACACATCCTTCCTTTTATAGATAGAGATTACACAAGAACATTCTCATTCACACAAAATAGGAGCAAAACGACATCTGATTCAAAAGTAGAATTTATTTATTTTAACATTACACAAGAGAGACAATAAAAAAATATAATTGAGTAGTTTTTTCGTGATTTAAGCTTCTACTGCAAATTACTTTCATGAATCAGCCTCCAAGCATACTACGCCATCATATTTTCGTTATACGATCCTTGGTAGACAGAACGTTCTAGAAATTCTTGAAACTTCTAGAAAAATTCTCCTTCAGCAACTCAGCACTGAATGTGTTTGAAATGTAAAGGAAAAGAGATTAGTTTTAAACCATCGATGTCCAGTTCGCAAAAGCAAAGTTTAAAGAAAATAAGCCATTTCTTTTTTCTTTCTAGACAGAAGCAAGTGGGAAATATTACATACTGACCAAAGACAGAAAAACTCAAAATTTTGTTACACAGTAAAACTTCTTCGTGATTTTTTAAATCGGCCATTACCGCTTAATCAGCGATTATCGCTTAATCCGTGATTATCGATTAATCGGCGATTATAGCTTGATACTATTCTTATATATTATTGTTTTAGTTTTTTCAAACAGTGAAATTAATGTCTCCCGGCATAGAGATTGAAACTCTTAATAAATAGTATGTACCTCCCAACAGGAAAAGAAAACTCTTCTGCGGGAAAGATGATTTCATGATTTCACCACCATAAAGATAGGGATGCTCGCTTGGGTTATCAGTTTCTGACCATGATTTTAAGACAAGAGTTTTAAATATTCAATATCATACGACCCCCAAACTGTCCCTTATAAAAAATGATTTTATCATGTATCTCGTGTATCAAGTGAGTTCCCTTTTTGAGAGACCAAATTACAATAGACTAACCTCTTTTCCTCTATATCTTTCTCCCATCTTCTAGTTAAATAAGTTCAAAAAGTCAAAGAGAATGAGAAAAGTATCGTTAGTAACGCTATACTCGTTGCGTAAATGCGTCTAGCCATAAACAACCGAACGGAAAACAGCTAAACATCTTATAAACGTAAACAATACAAAAGATGCATATTCGCCATGTTTGTATTTTATAATACGATACTAATATGTGAATATTACATGCATTAGTATTGGATACAGTTAAATAAAACATTAGTTTTATCAAAATCATGCTTATTTTAAATATAGCTGTACTCTTTGACTACAGTAAATTGATATATAGCTTGGTCAACGGCGTAGACAGGGCCAGCAGTACATACGTGTATGATGCGACCCTCTTAAAATTAGCTTCAAAATTAGGTCTTCAAACGAGAAGCGAGTATATATATATATATATATATATATATATATATATATATATATATATATATATATATATATATATATCTCGCAGTCTATTCATTATCTATCTACCGTATATACCCACTGATCATTCGACTTTTGAAGACCCAATTTTTTAACCTAATTTAATTACCGTAAATGAATATATAGTTTGGTCAACGGCGTTGCCTGGCAAGCAATAGATACGCTAATTTTATATCTCGTGTATGATGCGAATCCCTTTAAATTAGCTTCAAAATGGGGTCTTCAATAGTCGCAGGATACGCGAGTATATACGGTATCTATGCATGTATGTATGCATGTATGTATGTATCTATCTATCGCAGTCTAGTCATATCTATCTATCTATCTATTGCATTTTGTTCATTATTTATCTACTGTATATATCCGCCTGTCATGCGATTTTGAAGAAATAATTTTCAAGCTAATTTGACGACAGTAAATGGATATATAGTTTGGACAACGGCGTAGCCACTGCCAACAGGACATACGCTAATTTTATATCAGCGATCCGCTTAAAATTAGCTTCAGAGTTAGGTCTTCAAAAGTCGCATGGTACGCTCGTATATACGGTATCTATCTCTGGCTATTCATATCTATCTATCTATTTAACTGTCAATTTCAGTCTGTTCATTATCTATCTATCTATCTATCTCAGTCTATATCTATCTATCTATCTATCTCAGTCTATATCTATCTATCTATCTATCTATCTATCTCAGTCTATATCTATTAGGTTGGTGCAAAAATAATGTCGTTAAAAAATACGTCAAAACGGACATTATTTTTGCACCAACCTAATATCTATCTATCTATCTATCTATCTATCTATCTATCTATCTATCTATCTATCTATCGCAGTTTGTTCATTACTTATCTACTGTATATATCCGCGTATTATGCGAAGTTGAAGAAATAATTTTGAAGCTAATTTGTAAATGGATATATACTTTGGTCAATGCCGTAGCCAAGGCCAACAGTAAATACTCTTATTTTATATCTCATGTATGATGCGACCCCCTTAAAATTAGCTTCAAAATGAGGTCTTCAAAAGTCGCATGATACGCGAGTATATAGAGTACTTAATATTTGCTTCAAAATATATCGGCCTGTACATTCTCTTGTCTTCTGTCAGTGTGATTTGTTTCTTTTCTTCTGCTGCCAAATTTATTGTTCGCCCGTTCATGACGTCTGGCTGTATAATATTGAGGTAAGGTTGCGGAGTTCAGTGTGTGTGTGCGTGTTTTAAATGTTCTTATTTTGTTTTCGAAGTGATGTCTTTTTGCCGCATCTTCATTGTTCTCTGGAATCGGAACAAGACAGAAATGAGGGATTATTTTCAAAAAGCATCCGCAAAATAATTTCGGCGATCCAAGATGTGTTGCCACTTGATCCTCACCAGTAGCTCTGAAGAGGAATTTTGAAGAAGATAAATCAGAATGAATAAAAATACAACAACAAAAACAATATTTATAATAATAAAATATGCCAATAATAATAATAATAATAATAATAATAATAATAATAATGATAATAATAATAACAGTAATGTTTCAATCAGAGTAAAGACAATATTAATAAAATTTAAGATTCAACAACAAGAACAATAATAATAATAATAATAATAATAATAATAATTTTTATAATAAGAATAATAATAATAAATCTTTAATAATATTTATAACAAGATTAATAACGTTTGAGTTTCATTAACAAGAAAAAGTTTCTATAATAATAAAGATTTAATAATAACAATACTAATACTAATACTACTAATAATAATAACAATGATAATAATAGCGATTAAATAATAATAACAAAAATAAAACTACATAATAATACAGTTTCAATATTGGTAGTAACAATAATAATAATATTTGAATTTCTAATAATAATAAAGAGTCAATAATAATAACAATAATAATAATAAAATTTCAATAATAATAATTTCAAAATAATAATAACAATAATAATAAAGCTTTAATAATACTTATGACAATATTAATAATATTTGAGTTTTATTATTATTATTATTATTATTATTATTATTATTATTATTATTATTAGTATTATTATTATTCATAATACAGTTTCAATAATTATAAAGATTTAATAATAATAATAACAATAATAATAGCAGTAATAATAAGAAACTTCAATAATAATTTAAAATAATAACAATAAAGTTTTAGCAATAATAATATAGTTGTAATATTAGTAACAACAATAATAATATTTTGAATTTTTTAATAATATTAAAGTGTCAATAATAATAATAATTAATGATAATAATAAAATTTCCTTAATAAAAATAACAATAATAATATTTGAATTTCATTAATAACAAACATGAAGTTTCAATAATGATAATATTGTTTTAATAATATTATAATAACTTTTCTATAATGATAATAATAATGATAATAATAATAATAAAGTTTCTATAAAGGTTCTTAGTCTTTTCGAAAATGGCTAAAAAGATAGCCGAAAGCGCTTGGTACAATCGACTATATTGAAGTTTTCGCACTCCCTTATCCACAACATATGGAAAATTGTAAGACCGCTGAAAAAATAAATTCACGTCCGTCATATTTAACCAATGATTTATAAAAGAAAGTTTGCTGCCCAAATATACAGTAATCATATATATATATATATATATATATATATATATATATATATGTGTGTGTGTGTGTGTGTGTTCATTATAATTTTAATATAGACAAAAACAATTTACTCACTAAAAGATGCAACCTCGTTTTGGTGCATTTAGTTGCACCTCGACTGGTGAAAACTAAAATGGTATGAATTTTATTTTTTTATAAATAATTATTGCTCTGCTATCAGTGTTGAGTTCTCTTTTGATTTAATACTGCGAACGTTAGGATTTATAACTCAGAATTTCTATGACAATCGCAAATAGCGTGAAACCCAGCGTCACACACTCACATCAACCCAACTTTTATATATATATATATATATATATATATATATATATATATATATATAATCGTTTTTTAATATTCTAAATATTTTACATGATTATAGATTCTCAAATAATATAAATTCATATTTCGATTGTAAGTTTAGTTTTCTTGACATGTTTCTTTTACGATTAATTCATAGTGAAAACACTTTAATTTGATTCACAACGCCTGTCTATGTGTATGTCTGTTTTAGCGTTTCTTCTCCATTTTGTTCTCTTTTACAAGCCTATCCCTTATAGTTGTCTGCAACGATTTAATTATCATCACGGGATATTTATTATTCTGCAGCTTTTGTCGGAAGTTTTTCGATAATATTCAGATATTTTTGGAGGTCAAAGGCCGAATCTTTGCATCGACGATATTTCACGTGAATCTCGGCTGATCTGTCGATGCAACTGTGTTTCACGGAGCATTTTCAATTATACTTACAAGGCAAGTCGCCAAGCCTTTCAAATGATATTACGTCAAGGCTGACTTTTGATTGATCGCCTTCCAGAAATTACTGTCCGTGAAACTGGCCTATTGATGTACGATAAACTCTGGTCCCGCCTCTCAACCTCTGTAGGTTCCACCTCCCAGTACCCCCCCCCCCGCTGAAATAAAAACTGGTCTTATAATAACAGTCTGAATGCGACAAACTCTTTCGACGGACAGCTTGGACATCATAAAGTCCTTTGAAGTTGAATCATTGAGATATATATATATATATATATATATATATATATATATATATATATATATATATATATATATATCAACAGTTTACTTTTGAAGTCTTGTCAGATTTTTTGAGGGCCTTTTACGTTTTGTTTGTTTTCTTTACTTCATTAAATTTCTGCTTGCAGATAGGGATTTACTCATATTTAAGTTTAGAATGTAGAATTAAAATTAGAATAATTTCGACAAGATCTGTAGGGATACGACCAATCAAAAACATATATCCATAAAAAATCATCGCTTATATTGTCGCCAACTATTGTCTTCCTATGCCGGTTGGTTGATTATGTCTAGCGGCACATCAACATCTCTATGGGTTATTTAATGCCAAAATCTAAATATTTGGAACACTATTTTAAGGCTTCAACTAAATATACTGTAATTCCTTGAGATAAGAGCGTCCCGCCATACGAGCCGGAGATCGGCAATTTTTTTGCCTTGAGATACGAGCTGAATCTTGAGATATCGGCTTAGCTTCAAGAGTATTACTATTCATAGTACTATTCATAGTACTATTCATAGTACTATTTATAGTACTATTCATAGTACTATTCATAGTACTATGCATAGTACTATTCATCGTTGTTTGTTACATTTTTGCCGTTATTTTTCAAATTTTTCCTTTAGTGACACTATGAGTCCGAAGAAATCTGTGGTGAGAAGCCGAAACGTATGATTTCGTTTAAGATAAAGCGGGAAATTATTTAAAAAAAATACGAGGAAGACGTACGAGTAATGGATTTGGCGAGACAGCAGGAGTGTTCTACATTGACGATAAATAAAAAATTATAAAATTAAATTTTTTTTTTTAAATTAATTACAGTAATGGATAAAATGTAAATGTTTAAATATTAGAAATAAAGGGAAAAATTAATATTCGGTATCGTAAACAAGGCTAGTCGATACTAGTCGAGGTTATCGGTTGCTAGGATAGCTCTTGTTGTCCTTTACTCCCTCCTCTGCTTATGATTCGTTTCAACTGCATGACTTAGTACAGCTTATTCCTTCACAGTCTGTCTTTCATTTTATTGTTAGCAAACTACCTTTCTTGATTATTCACACTTTTTGCTTGTAAGAAACCCACAAATACGGGAGATTTTTAAGCAAATAAGGGTAATTTTTAGGGGTCTGGAACGGAAATATACCTATTAACTTCAATGGAGGAAGTTCGTTTGAAATACGAATGATTTGATTTACATGCTCGGTCTTGGAACGAATTAAACTCTTATCTCAAGACATTACTGAATTTTGAACGCAATTGTATGCCTTCAACTACATCTAGAATGTATTGCTAGTAATTCCACTACAAAAATATATTGTTGGTAATTTTTTTATATAAAAATATATTACTGGGTTTTTTTTACGATAAAAAAATATTTTTTTAAACTTTCATAGTCTTTTTCCTATAGCTGGGACCCTAAAAGGTACTACCACCCCGGGTCAGGGTGGAGCTGGAAACAACAGTAATTACGAGGTGGTTACACGCCGCTGAAAACCTTCAATCTCTCGAGTAGAGTCCTTACTTGTCATACCCAGACATTCCTATGTCGGTGTTTTCATGTTAGACATACAATTTTGCCGTTGTAAATTTAGGATTAGACATTTTTTGTCAAAACAAATTAAGTATAAAAGAAAAAGAAATTAAACATAGAACAGGCTGTGCCATGGATAGTTTCGCTCAATACCGCAAGTTGCTACAAAACGAAAACATCAACATGAAATCTTGAATTATATTCTTAAGTAGCTTTGTCAGATCAAGACCTTCATATAGATGTCATGCATGGCACCAGTTGATTGATTTGTTTTCTACGGATTATTAATCATTTGCAGGTAATTTAAAGCCATAAAGTATTTTAAGATTATAAGTTATTTAGATAATAACGGTTTAGTTATACAAGCTTTAGGGATAGGTGTATTCATGCCTTTCCCAAGAGTATTTGCGTGTATGTAAAAAGGAAATTGGAACTTGGCTCTCTTTCCTGGCGTCAATTCCGTTCAAAAATACCAAAACTGTGAACTGTATACAACCGCTGTTGTGTCTTTAAAGAGGATACAAACAGACAAAGGTGGTACTCGAGTGAAAGGAACAACAACACAGGCGCAGATGAAAGAAGAGAGGTTTATAGTAAAAGAAAATAGACTACTGAAAGACAGGGAATCGGGTGGCAGGCTAGTAAATCCCGAAGCAAGGATACCTACCAACCGCCCCATGGGGTCAGATTTGGTACAAGGCCGAATTTAATGTGGGTTAACCGAGCCTGTAGGCTCGGCGAAAAAATCCTCATAGACCCCGTATAAAACGGCGTCGGGTAGCTGTTTCCCGAGATTCGACATATCATCGTCTGAGGATCCTCTCTGTCCGAAGGCAGAGAGTTTAACCAGCACAGCTGGAGATGAATCTCCAAATGCAGGATATCTACCAACCGCCCCACGCGGTCAGATGTTGCACAAGGCCGAATTTAATGTGGGGTATCAGAACCCTAGTCTCGGCCAAAAATTTCCCGTATAAAAAGGAGTCGTGTAGCTGTTTCCCGAGATGAGACTCTACCCTTCGACATAGCCTCGTCTGGAGATCCTCTCTGCCTCCGGGCAGAGAGTTTGACCACCACAGCTGGAGACAAATCTCCAACTATAGACTAATTCCTGAAGCAAGTATATCTACCAACAACGCCACGCAGTCAGATGTGACACAAGGCCGAAATTAATGTGAGGTATCCGAGTCCGTAGGCTCGGCAAAAAATTCCCCGTAGACCCCATATAAAACGGGGTCGAGTTGCTGTTTTCAGAGACGAGATTCTGCCCTTCGACATAGCCTCGTCTGGGGATCTTCTCTGCCCGGAGGCAGAGAGTTTGAACAGCACAGCTAGAGACGTATCTCCAAATCTAGACTAATTTGCGAAACAAATCCGCCTTTTAATTGTTTTGTAATATACTCACACACACACACACACACACACACACACACACACATATATATATATATATATATATATATATATATATATATATATATATATATATGCTAAACGATTTTTTCTTGAATACGTGATGCACTTTCTGTCTACACTGGAAAATAATGGCCGATTTTAGAATAAGCCTTTTAATTGTTTTCTAATATGTTATTAAAAGAGTTGCAAATATATATATCTGTCACTCCCAATGTTTAAAGTTCACTATTAATTTCCTTTTGAGAGTTTAAATTAAAATATTATCAACGCCTCATCTTACACGTAAAAAACAAGACATGTGTTTCCTTTTTTGCATGGGTTCAAGCTTGGTCATAATACTTCTCAAACTGAGACTAACACTAACAGGTCATGTGATGAAGGTCCCACATGTAATCTGACAGTAGCGAGCTGGGTTCTTAGGTTCCGTAGTGGGGATACGAGTTTCGAATATAAGATCCTAGACGATGTCTATTTAAAATTGACAATCAAACAGTAATCCAAAAAAGATCTTACGTCAAGGCTTTAGAGAAAGGAATCAGATAATAGGGTGTCATTATATCAAAAATACCGGACAATCTCAAGAAAACTGGGAAGTGGATGAACCTTGATAAATAAGCTCTGTCAGTTGAAGAGTTCGATCTTTTGAAGTAAGTTCGATGCTGCGAAATTCGAATAATCCATTGATTGAATATTGGCTTATGATGAGAAATAGATACTTTATGACAATCGTAAACGATTAGCTTATGATGAAGAATCAAAACCCTTTTCAAAACCGCAATTGCGCCAACAGAAGATGACGTGACTGTCTGGTAGTCCTCCATTGGCGTTATTTATTACAAATTTCTCAAATTTAATCAGAGCATCACTGTCTAAGTCACTGCCAGTAGGTGGATGAAATGACCATTCAGTTAAGCAAAATGCAACCTGGACTGCTTAATGGACGATATCCAATTCTGTTTCATGACAATGATCGGCCACATATTACCAGAATTACACTGCAAATACTCACCAACTTGCGATACGAGACCTTCCCAACTCTACTATTTTTCACTGATCTCCCGCCCACTGATTATCACTTCTTCAAGCTTCCTGACAAACTTTTAACAGAAACTTCAAAGTTTCCTCCAGAGTTTTTACGTAAAGATAGAGTTAGGGTTAATAACCTTGTAACTCGATGGTAGAGATGTTCAGGTTTCCTATTTTGAGTGCTCTAAGCATTGTTTAAATACATTAATTCAAGGACAAAATTTAATTCTGAGTAGTGCAATTTCGAGGCCAGGTTAGATTTAGTAGCATCCGAAACGATCTGTTTGTTGAAGTCGTTTTATTATATTATAGTTTATAGGCGTCCTTTGGTTTCGTCTGTACTCTAGAGCATTGGTCTTTAAACATTTTGCGCCACGGACAGGTGTCATGCAAGGCAATTTTTCCATGGACAGGTAGGGCAGTCAGTGTCAGTCACGCACATAACAAAACACAATGAACAACACCTCTGCAGAGAATAAAATGGTAAAAAATATTCTTTATTCGCAGCCCGTTACCAAATGCCCCGCGGCCCGGTACTAAATGGTCCGCGGGATGGTATTAAATTGTCCGCAACATGTTACCAAATGGTCCGCGACCACATACCAATCGGTGCGCGGCTCTGTACCAATTGGCCCGCGGCCTAGTACCAAATGGTCCGTGGCATGTTACCAAATGGTCCACGGCCACGTACCAAATGGTCCACGGCCCGGTATCAAATGATCCGCGGTCCGGTAGTTAATTTCTGCGGCCCCGTACTATATGGTCCGCGGTACGGTACCAAAAATTCTGCGGTCTGGTACTAAACGGTCTGCTTTCCGGTACCAAATGGTCAGCGCCCCGGTACCAAACGGTCTGCGTCTCTTCACCTATTGGTCCACGGTCCGGAACCAAATGGTCCACGGTACGGCTGCAAATGTTCTGCTAAATGGTCCCTAATTTGATATTAAATGGTCCGCGACCCGATACCGAATGGTCCGTGGTCCGGTACCAAACGTTCGGAGGCCCGACTCCAAATGTTCCCTGGCCATGTATTAGATGACCCGCGGTCCGGTACCAAATGGTCCGCGGTCCGGAATTGGTACGCCGTCCAGCATTTGGAAACCGCTGCCATATAGTATTCGATCGAAACCAAAATGACAGCGCCCATGAGAAACCGCAGTCAAAAGAAGAAAGTGCCCTTTACTGAAAATAATTGGAGAGTTATTTTCATTGAAGGGCACTTTCCCAAAAAGGCCAGCACAGCCAGGCAACAAGGCGGCAGATTAAGTATCAGCAATTTTTCCCTTTCTATGTTTTGATTTACCCTTTTCGTTTCTTTTCATTTCTTTTATATATTGTCTTTCTTTTTTTTCTGGTTTTTCTTTTCGTTTTTTTTTTAATTGCCTTTTCCTTTCTTTTTCATTCTTTTATATTATGACTTTATTTTCTGCTTTTCCCTTTTTTATTGACTTTTATTTTTGTATTCCTTTCTTTCGGTTTTTTATCATTTCTTTTTTCTTTCTTTTATATTTTGCCTGTCTTTTTTTTTTTTTTTTTTACCTTCTTTTTATTGACTGATCTTTTTGTCTTTATCTCCAGCCTATAAAAATCTCTCCGATGCTTAAATTCAAACAAATCTTTCAGTGTAACGATGAAAAAGCGGAAATGTTTGAAAGGGACGAATCAATAACGACTTGTTTAATCGATATTTTGATCGATCTCCCGAATTAGGAAGCCTCTCAGTCGTCTGATTTAAAAGCTGGATTTCTTTACAGGAAAAAAACAAAAACAAAGTCGCCCATTTCACGCTAAAGTTGGCAGCGTACACAGAAATTTGCCAATGTAGACTTTACTTTTTTCACACAATGAGCCTTCATCTAGGAATCCTTTCTGAGTTGAAATGAAAGGAGTTTTGTGAATGATAAAATTTCGAAACCAGAGTAAATCCAATTACACGAACGCGTCTTTGGAAGATGATAACAATAGCAGATTTAGTGTTTATCTTAAACGTTTAAGAGATTAAAAAAGAAAGATATCTTGACTCAATCCATTGATGAATATGGTTAAAATGTCTGTCAACCTTTTGGAAATAAAGACTTGGACTGGAAGCGATAGAAATACTGGTTTTCGACCGACAAAATCAAAGACGATTTACGTGTCATTTTGTTTGCTCCGTTTATATATCAGAGGATGTCTTTTTCTTTCTTTCTTTCTTTCTTTCTTTCTTTCTTTCGTTTACAATCAGTTTTTCTTTCTTTCTTTCGTTTACAATAACTTTTTCTTTCTTTCTTCTCCCTTTCTTTCTTTCTTTCGTTTGCAATCAGTTTTTCTTTCTTTCTTTCGTTTACAATAACTTTTTCTTTCTTTCTTCTCCCTTTCTTTCTTTCTTTCGTTTACAATCAGTTTTTCTTTCTTTCTTTCGTTTACAATAACTTTTTCTTTCTTTCTTCTCTCTTTCTTTCTTTCGTTTACAATCAGTTTTTCTTTCTTCTCTATTTCTTTCTTGTATTTCTTTGTTACTTTCTTTGCTTCTGTTTATTTTTCTTTCTTTTGTTCTTCCGTTATTTCTTTGTTTCTTTTCCTTTTCTTTCTTTCTTTCTTTTTTTTTTGGTTTGTTTCTTTCTTTGATTGTTCCTTTCTTTTTCTATTCCTTAATTTTCTTTTATCTTTTTTTAGATTTATATTTTCTTTCTTTCTTTCTTTCTTTTTCTATGTATTTCTTTTGTTCTTGTTTTATTTATTTACTTGTTCCTTTCTTTGGTTCTTTTTCTTGCTTCTTTATTTCTTTTTTCTTTCCTTTCCTTTCTTTCTTTCTTTGATTGTTTCTTTCTTTTTCTATTTCTTAATTTTCTTTTGTCTTTTTTTTTAAATTCCTTTATTTTATCTTTCTTTTATAACATTTTTTATTTATTTCTTTTTTCACTCAATAAATTATTTATTTGTTCCTTTCTTTGCTTCTTTTTCTTTCTTTCTTTCTTTCTTTCTTTCTTTCGTTTTTTCTTTCTTTCTTTAATTGCTTCTTTTTTCATCATTTTATGTTCTTTCCTTTTCTATTCTTCAATTTTCTATTATTTTATTTTGGCTTTGCTTTCTTTCGTTCTTTCTTTCTTTATTTATTTATTTGCTTCTATCTTTATTTTTCTTTTTTTCTTTTCTCTCTCTTTCTTTCTTTCTTTCTTTATTTCATTTAATTTTTTCTTTCTTTTGCTTTCTTTCTTTTAATTTTCTTTCATTTATATTTATTCTTTTTTCTACCTTTCTTTCTTTCTTTAGTAATAGGGATATTCTGTTAAAAACAAAAAAAAAGAGTACTGAACTGTTATGTAATATCAGTCCTCTTATATAGCAGTGAATGCTGGGCAATCTCCTCACAAATGAAGAAGAGACTTGAAGCAAGAGAAACAAAGAAAAGATTACTGAACTGTTATGTAATATCAGTCCTCCTATATGGCAGTGAATGCTGGAAAATCTCCTCACAGATGAAGAAGAGACTTGAAGCAAGAGAAACAAAGAAAAGAGTACTGAACTGTTATGTAATATCAGTCCTCCTATATGGCAGTGAATGCTGGACAATCTCCTGACAGATGAAGAAGAGACTTGAAGCAAGAGAAACAAAGAAAAGAGTACTGAACTGTTATGTAATATCAGTCCTCCTATATGGAAGTGAATGCTGGACAATCTCCTCACAGATGAAGAAGAAACTTGAAGCAACAGAAACAAAGAAAAGAGTATCTAACTGTTACATAATATCAGTCATTCTCTGAAGCAACAGAATCAATGAAAACTTTACTGTAATGTTATGTAATATCTGGCCTACTATTTAGCAGTGTAAATTGTGGTTTGCTTCCAATATAGGTTCAGGATTATTCTAATATTTCTATGATAAAGTAAGATACATAGCAATTCTAATAGCTCTATGTATCTTAATTTATAAAAAAAAAGTTGTTTTTTTTTAATCAGATTATTTAGAGTAGAGTTTTCGTATGTAACAATCTCATCACAGATGAAGAAAAGACTTGAAGAAAACGAAAACAGTTTAAAAAAAAAAACCCTTCAGATATTGGAAGTCATCTACACAAATACAAAACAGACCAACACTCAACAAAATTACATTTCAAACTGTTCACAACAAATTACATTGCATCTAGACATTGGTTCTGTTGTAATACTTCAGCCTATCGTCATAGAACTGCATCTTGAACTTACGACCTGCGTCTGCTATTCCGCGACCGTTATCGTCGCATAGCAATTTTTTATGTCGAAATAACAAAATACCAGCTTTGACGGTGGATATCTTTGTTTCATGTCGGTATAACCATTCTAAGGGTGGGTCATGTGAGCCAAAATCTGAGGACCAACTTAATAAAAATATATCCAAATGTTGGACAAATATTTTCACTGGAAACTAATGCAAACATTCGAAGATTAGAACGTCTCATTATCAGACATAATAGAAATTCATTGTTTTTAATATTTAATAATAATAATAATAATAATAATAATAATAATAATAATAATAATAATAATATATATAAATAATTTAATTAATTAATTATATATATATATATATATATATATATATATATAATTAAAAAAAAAACTGAAAAATTAACTTTACATTAATATTTACGTACTGCAAATTAATATCTGTATTTGAATTATTTTTAATACTCTTCCCGACTAAGCAGTTTCCTGGCTCACGTGCACTTTTCAAGGGATTTTTATGTTTTTTTTTTTACATGTTTTTTTTTTTATGTAAATATCCGTTTCTTATATTATTTTTGCTTTTTTTTTTTTACTCTGTTATTGACGCGCGCCTGTCGACGTTCGCTTGCGTGTCCATCAATCTGTTCAAAATTTTACTTACAATACGCAAGAGCCGAGCGCTCATAAACTCATCATTTCGAGTGGAATTGCTTTTCGAATCTATAATTTTTATTGAAAATAAATGTTTAACCAGTAATATAATATACAAAGCGACTGTAGCAAAAATTTATTAAATAGATGCACAAACAGCACATAACCTAAATGTATATCGACACAAAAAGAAAAAATATACCTACAAAAATCAAATGGGAAATAATAAAAAAGTAACTGCAAATAATATTAAAAATAGAACACGTAAATTATTTATATAAGAGAAATTATACATAATAAATTTTATCAATCAAATAAAATTAAAAAAAGAGGGAAATAGATTAATGGATAAATGTAGTCGTTTTAAGAAATATATACTTTTAAGTTAAACATTGAAATAACATAATTTTCATAAATTTTAATAAATATCTAATTTTAATTTTGATATATATGGGTATTAGAATCATATATATATATATATATACATATATATATATATATATATACACACAAATTAATATATATATATATATATATATATGTATGTATGTATGTATATATGTATAAGAATATATATATAAGAATACCTAGATACACCTAGTGAGCCAGACAAACCTACCTAGGTTTCACCTAAACGGATCGTCAGGGAAAGTCGGCTAAAGAGGCAAAGGCTAATTCGAGGGTTTTTCGAAACGAGTATAGTTATCTGTATTTGTATATATAAGAATATAAATATGAAGAAATATAGTCTTAGGGTGTGCTATATTTATGGGATAAAGTGGTCAATATCAGAGATAGAGCGTGTGTAAACATAAATATAAAACGTGGCCTGACGATTGCATATAGCATGAAACAGACTGTCGCCTCTAAGTGCTGACTTCTATGTTCACTTTTATATTTATAATAATAATAATAATAATAATAATAAGATATATATATATATATATATATATATATATATATATATATATATATATATATATATATATATGCACTGTACTTAGTGAAAAGCGTTCAATATCAATGATAGAGATAACATACTAACTTGTATGGATATGAGCTTGTGATTCTGGCTTTCACGCCGGAATTTGTCTGCTGATCGCAAAAGAGAGAAACACAGGGTCACGAAATAATATCCATACAACTTATAATATATATATATATATATATGTGTGTGTGTGTGTGTGTGTGTGTGTGTGTGTGTGTGGATGGATGGATGGATGCATGGATGGAGATATTTATTTTTTAATTTCCGAACACAGTTAGCACGTTGTGGCCGTGTTCATAAAGTTAGCTGATTCTTCCGGATCTTTGTACTCAGGTCACCGATTTCCGTTTCAACTCTGATAACCATTCTACTGCCAATGTCATTGTAAAATAATGTTTAACTACACAGTCTTGCATATTATTACTGAATACGATGATAACCGCGTGACCTGTACTTAAGGCTTGCTATCAAACATTAGTTACGCTTAACGAATAACTTTTTAAGTTCGACGTGAATATTTTTTTTATTATTTATCTAAACAGATACATATGATATATAAACGACAGTTAAATATTAAGTGGTTTAAGTTAAATCTCGTAGGAAAATTGCCCAGTTCCAGCTATGCGTAAATTTACGTTTATTTCACAACCTCATTAAAAAAATACAATAATATATTTTTTTAAAGAAACCTTTGCTATAAAAAGTGTAATGAATTCTTCAGTTGTGTGTCAACAAGGGCAGGTGACTTACGCAGTTTGCCAAAATTAATCTTGAAATTTTGAAATCTAGTTTGGCGAGAGAAAAAGTTTAAAAAATCAATTTGGAAATTAAGAGAAAGGTTTATTTTTTATTTTTATTTTGTTTCTTTTAGCGTAACTTTTAAATTTGAAGAATTAAATTCGTTGTCTTACCTTCACCCGAAATGCCTCGAGGGTCGGTAAGAGCGGGAACCATATTGGGATTACTCTATTCGGAAAGCAAGTATTACCCTTTAACCTTCTTGTTAGCGGCTCGTGAATTCATGAATGAAATTAAGTTTAGAAATCACCATATGCTAAAACGTTGAGGCTTGCCGGGTGGGGTAGGGGTGGATCCCTGTTTGGGTGACAAAGAAGAAAGACATTAGCACGGAAAGCAAATTAGGTGTTAGAGAAAGACGAATACTTTAAGATGGATGTTGAGAGAATGGCGGGAAAAAGAATTGTGGGTAAATCATAATTGCGTTAGTCAGAGTTAATTGTAAGAAAAAAAAAACTTGCGACACAAAGGAGAGGGAGAGAAAGAGAAATGGAGAGAGAAAAAGAGAGCGAGAGGAAGAGAGTGAGGGAGAGAGAGAAAGACAGCGAGAGACAAGGAGAGAGAGGGAGAGAGAGGGGGAAGGCAAGAGAAAGAAGAAAATGAAAAAAAAGGAGAGGAGATATACAGAGGAAGAGATGGATAGAAAAGTTATATATATATATATATATAACTTTTCTATCCATCTCTTCCTCTGTATATCTCCTCTCCTTTTTTTTCCTCTGTATATCTCCTCTCCTTTTTTTTCATTTTCTTCTTTCTCTTGCCTTTTGCCTTTTTAATATATATATATATATATATATATATATATATATATATATATATATATATATATATATATATATATATATATATATATATATATATATATATATATATATATATATATATATATATATATATATATATATATATATATATATATATATATATATATATATATATATATATATATATATCTTGGGTACCTCATGTCGGTGTAATGGTTAGCAAGCTTGTCTCCCTAGAACATTTATATTGAGTAGTGAGTTCGATCCTCACTGGGTGCCCCATACTTTCGGCCTTGTGCCACATCTAAGCTACGCTTGGAAAATCTCTATCTGTCTGTCTATCTATCTTCTATCTATATATATATATATAAATATATATATATAAATATATATATATATATGTACTCGCGCACACAAAAATGGAAACAAAAAGGAAATACATACTTAATATCAGGAAGAGACAGTTGGAATTTCTGGGGCACAAAGTGAGAAAGGAATGCATAGAAAATCTGATACTCACAGGACATATCAAACAAGTGTGGAAAGTTAAATATCTGGGAAGTGGTTTAACAGCGGGTGAAAAGAGCGACACATAAATCGAAAGGCATATTGGGATATCTAATGTAACATTCTAAAAGCTAAGCAGAGTAATAAGAAATAGGAAAATTTCGCTAGAAACAAGGAAAAAAAAACTAAATTGCTACGTGATATCTGTCCTTCCTGTATTGTAATGAGTGCTGGACGATCGTCTCAAAGATGAAGAAAGGATTTGAAGCAACATAAATTTGTTTCTACAGGCAGATGATGAGGATACCGTGAACCGAAAATGTAAGTAATGACGAAGCTTTGAAGAAAATAGAAACAAAACAGAAACTTATACTTAACATCAGAAAGCGACAGTTGATGTTTATGGGGCACATAATGAGGAAGGACGGCTTGGAAAATCTGATACTCACGAGACAGAGGAAAACAACGCATAACATAATGAGGTTGAGCAAATAGATGGCAAAACAGGGCTTGAGGAAAATAACAGAAATACAATGTTTATTATGAGCTACAAGGAACGGGAAGTTGAGGAGAGCCATGATCGATTACATCCTGATGAGACAAGTTACATTGAAGACTGTTGTAGTAAGAGACTTTAAGCAACAGAAATGTGGTTCTACAGAAGTTTACTGAGAATACTGTGGACCGAACATTTTTAAGAGTTTTGGAGAAAATAGAAAAAAAGGAAACTTATACTTAACATCAGGAAGAGACAGTTGAGATTCCTGGGGAAAGAATGAGAAAGGAGGGTTTGGAAAGTCTGATACTCACAGGATAGATTGAAGGCAAGAGGGACAGAAGAAAACAATGCATAACATACTTATGATCTTGAGTCAATGGATGCTGTGGATCTCGCTTCCGGCTTCTTGCTTTTCAGGCAAATTTGATCTTTTAATTCTTAATTACTGTTATTTTATTGTTCTTTCTCTTTACTGATATTGTTCTTTTCCTCATATTCTTTCCCAAATAGTAACTCTTTTCATGTCAGTGGCTTCATTGCCCTATTTTGGGTGAAATGACTTAAAAAAAAAAAAAAAGATGTTCGTCTGAAACAAAGCCACGATTCCATAGTACCCAATCGGAATAGAAACGTTCGTTTCCTTGTGTATTTCGGTATTTTTTATAGACAACATGTAAGGAATTATATAAGTAACCCAAAATGGAGGGAAAAAAATTTGAGTCCATCGCATCAACGTTCGAAGAAAGACCGCAAAGCCCATACCACGCCGCGTTTCTGACGTTAATTTGAAGGAATCAAAAAGTAATTTTTATGTCGGAAAGATTTAGTCTATTTTTTATATTAGCTTTTAGAATCATGACCTTATATATTGGCTTATAGCCGAACACACTCAAAAAGACACACGAACACACACACAAACGTATATATATATATATATATATATATATATATATATATAAAAGTGAACATTGAAGTCGACACTCAGAGGCGACAGACTGTTTCATGCTAAACGCAATCATTGAGCCACCAGGAATTTATCAAAATATATGCAGGAAGATGTCCGACTACCTCAACCCTCCAGTAAGTATCCGACTCTACAGGCAACCCTTCATCATTACAAGAGCCAGATGAAGACTAAAATGAAGTTCTTTTGTCATAATTGGAGGGGAATCCTCACTCATAAGTCTCGATAGAGTCTAAAAGCTTCTAAAAGTTCATATCGGTGACAAATCATTTAGCCATTTTGTAGCCTATCTATCTATCTATCTATATATATATATATATATATATATATATATATATATTGCTCTTCAACTATGACTTGAGCTCTCCTGTCTGTGAACGATTATATAAAACAACATGCTTGGCCGCACCCACAATTCTGGTAAATCCTTGTCGAAGACACAACTATACTTAAACATGAAAACAATAAACAAAAACTCAAAATTCTTGAAGCTATATCCATAAAACAGTTGAAACGTGAACGTGAACAAAATCAACTATGGAATCTCTACAAATATCCTTAAATGTCTATAATTGGTAACAGAAGCCATTGGTTTATACCAATGGCATCCCATACTTCATACTTCTCCAATTCACTCTTGCGTGGTCATGTGTGACGTCATGAGATGCGGTGCGATTTTCGCTTCTAGCGTCTTATATGCGCGTGTTTATCGTTGCTTGGAAATCATCCATGTAAACAGAAACAGACCATCAACACATTCTTGTCCGTGTATTGCTTAATATATTGTACAGTAATTGACATCTTATGTAAGCCGAAAGCTTAGATTGGATTAAAAAATATGGGTCAATATTGTGATTTTCTTCGTTTAATGATAATGTTATTAAGCTTATCAGACGTTATGAAAAGTATTTCCATAAAATAAATCGACAACACTTGTCTATATTATTTAATGAAACATGTATGAATATATATATATATATATATATATATATATGTGTGTGTGTGTGTGTGTGTAGTTTTAAGTTATGGTATATTTATGTAGTAAAGTGCTCAGATATCAGAGATAGAGCGTATGTAAATATAAAATTGAACATTGAAGTCAACACTCAGAGGCGACAGACTGTTACATAGTAAACGCAATCCTCAGGCCACATGGAACCCATC
>OZ010607.1:76774942-76882442 GCA_963932145.1 Acanthosepion lycidas | reverse complement strand
TGACTGCTTTCTACGTGTAAAACAAAACAGACGTACAAAATTCCGGCTAGCTATCAGTCGATGTCTTCCGTTCATGTTAAACCAATTTGCAATGCAAAAATTCTCCATAATCAATAACTTATATAGTCCAATTTAATACCGTCTCTGAAGACAAAAGACAAAAAAAAAAAGTTCAGATTTTTCACTCGAACATAAAAATAAAGAAAAATTTTAAACAAGTATAAATTGACCTCCATCAAGCGAAAATATAGTGCTTCTGTCTTTTAGCAAATTAAAATGTTTGCTTTTTAGTGTTACGAAAAGTTTTTCAACATCTCTAGACCATCTTTCTTTAACTCTAATGTAGACTTCTACACCTGTGTGTTAGTGTGTGTGTGTTCGTTTAATCACATATATTTGAAACTCTGTTACATGTTTCGTTGTATGTAGGGGCGTGTGTTTACGTCTTTGCTCACTATTTTTTTTCTGTAAACTCCATTTAAAAATAGACCCCCAAGAAAACATAAACACAAAACGAAACATTTGATTGAAAATTTGCATATCTCTGAGTTTCAATAATGGAAGATGTTGGCTATCAGAACAGATTATTTCGAACCTACTTACGTTGAGTGCCAAGTAATTTAAAGACCACACTCTTCGCCTCCCGGTTGAAATTCATGTGCAAAATTGCACAGAGCAATGTCGCACCCTTTCCCACGCGTGCACACACAAAAGGGTGTTGCGGAGCTTACATGCATTTTTACACAACGCATTGTTTCCAGGGGAAGCGCTCTCATTCAAATACCAGCTCATATTTTGTTGCATATGCGTGTCTGTAGATGCAGGTGCAGCAACAGTTAAAATCGTGGCGAACAGGGCCGGTGATTAGAGTTCAAATCCTGTCTGAATTAGTTTACATTTTTTTTTTTCACTAATTAGGGTTCGTTGGCAACTAGTCTAGAAAATAAAATACTCTGACTTCAGCACTATAAGAAAAGGCAACCCATGGAAGATCTTTCCCAAGAACAGGCAAGATATTTCGAAATTTAGATATAATTAAAATAATGAGACCTGAAGACAGATGTCTGTGTGAATGACTAAAAGATGAATTCGTGAAAACAACGCAATTATTAACAAAATGGCCTTACCGTAGAGCAATTATAAAAAGATGATTAGAATGACATATTCAAATTTGAAATTGTGCAATAACGACTTTAAGAAACATCAAACCCAATATACATCGAGGTCTCAAGGGAATTTTGAGAAACTTTTTTTAAAGAATTATATGATATCGAAAAATAAACTCAGTTAAAATTTAGCTCTCGAATACCTAAGGAGAAGATAGCAGTTCTGCCGAACTCTGAATCGGGAAGATAAGTTAGAAAAATTTAATATATACCCTACAGTTTAAAAGCCTGAAACAACCCGTTGCATTTTTTTAAACTGTCACATAAAACCATTGTTTTGTACTTTAAAAAAGACAAATTTATTATACATGGTTAAAAAAAAGTGAGACATGATTTTTTTTTTTTATATTAGAAATGTTATTATTACAAAAAGAAAAAATGCATCTTATGACAAAAATTTGCTCACATCAAAATATCCTTCTTTAGCCTTGATTACTGCAGCAGAAAATTTTGGCATTCGTTGCAAAAGTTTCTCAAAGTATAAGTTTGATAATTGTTTCCAATTTGTTTTTCAATGGCGCTAAGAGCTCTTATTCATTTTGTTTTTCATTCTTCTGTCAAGTTTATCCGATGCTAATTCTATGGGCGGTGGACAACTTGGAGAGGGGAATTAACAGTAGATAACTGGTAACTGATATCCATTAGACATGGCACGTGGAACTAGAACAGACTACCCCAGTGAGCGAAATAAACAGTTCAGTTCGACATTCCAACCAACTGAAGAAGGCCGGAGCGTACAACGGCCGAAACGTTGTGATAAATATGGCAACAACGATGAAGACAATAGTCCGAATAATGTAAATAATGTACATAATACCTCATCTCAGAAGTATATATATATATATATATATATATATATATATATATATATATGCCTAGCTATTTTTCAGAACTCTACTCAGTGTTTAAGATTTTTCTGAACAGTTTTTGCCTCCTTTCTATGGAGACTTTCCTTTTCAATTTCGTTTTTTTTTTTTTTTTTTTTTTTTTTTTTTTGAAAATTCCTTTCTTACCGGTAAATGCATTTTTGGGGAACTTTCAAAAATTTGAATATGCTTGCTGATAATCTCGTGGAATCTTGCTTTCATTCAGTACAAAATAATCTACCACATTTCTCTATTCGCATCCCTCCACCACGCCATTTTGGAACAACGGTAGCGTTAGCTATAATTTCTCGCACTTGTACCATTAACTCCTCGGTTGAGTAACAGTTCTGTCTTTTTTTTTTTATCGTTTTTGTGTTTTTACAAACACTTTGCATCAGATTGATGGAGCTTAATGATACGGCAAGTGGCGCGGCTGCCTGTGTCAAAATCGAACATTGCTGAGAGAAGAAAAAAGCTTTATTTGTTTTTTGGGAGTTTTGTTTTTCTGTTTTTTTGTTTTTTTTTTCTCAAGAACTTTGAGGAGAAAACAGAGAGGAATACGCGCGGAGCGACGCATTATCAAAGCCCATTGTGAATTATAATGCTCACAATCATGTTTTATCAACTGCATTATATATATATATATATATATATATATATATATATATATATATATATATGAATGGGAGTATATACATATGTTTATATATACGCGGAATTATACAGGTAAAAGGATTTCACATACACTTTCATGCGTAATGTTAGAGATCCGTATAATATATTTTGCATAAATTCGACAAAAATGCGTAATATTTAAAAAGTTTATACATGCATGCATATATATGTGTGTGTGTGTATGCGTGTGTGTGTGTGTGCGCGCGTGTGTGAGCCTGTACGTTATAAATATTTATAACTCCTTCCGTATGTAGATGAATGTGTTACATATATGAATGAATACATATATATATATATATATATATATATATATATATATATATATATATAGATACATATATATATGTATGTATATTTATATATATATATATATATATATACATATATTTGTGTGTGCGTGTGTGTCTATACGATGCATTCATGCATATATACATAAGGATTATATCTATATTGTGCAATGCATATGGCCATTACGTTGAAACAGTACTCCTCGTAAGATCCCTGAAGTTAAGCAACGTCAATCCTTGTCAATACTTAGATGGTACACTTTCATGTATACTGATATAGATCCATATAATGTATTATGCACTGAACCGAAGAGAATGCATAATATTTGAAAAAATTATATATATATATATATATATATATATATATATATATATATATATATATGGTAAAATGGATAATTTATTGTCTAAAAAAAGAAACATTACATTCATATGTCATTTTAAGAGATACATCTACGAAAATTACGAAAAAAAAACCTTGAAAGAGAAAATTTATTGATTAAAATCGCCATTGGCTTCACCTACGGTCTCCAGACGACTTCTGAATCTCCTGCAACTCTTCTGGACGGTCTCCTTGTTTAAGTTGGTGAATACTGCCTTAATCCTTGTCTTCAGTTCATCTTTAGTGTTACAAAGATCCCTCACATTGTGACCACAACAGTTTCCATATATTTATATTCCAGAGAATGTAAATAAATAATAATGATCGCGTGGTTATGTGTGACGTCATGAGCTGCGGTGCGATTTTCGCTTCCAGCGTCTCGTATGCACGAATTTGTCGTTGCTTGGAAATCTTCCATGCAAACAAAAACAGACTATTATTATTGTTTTGTCCGTGTATTGGTTACTATATTGTAATGTAATTGTCATCTTTGATAATGCCTTATGTAAGGTGATATACATCAATATGGTCATTTACTTTCAATAATAATGTTATTAAGTTTATCAGACGATATGAAAAGAATTTACATAAAATAAATAAACAAAACTTGTTTATATTATTTAACAAAATATGCATCAATATATATATATATATATATATATATATATATATATATATATGTATGTATAATAGCTGGCCACTCGTATTCGAGGATACCTGTCTACTAGGGCGGGTAGCCAATCCCTATTGCAGTCACTCTCTCAGGCATATTTGTGTTTCCTCAACACCCACGGAGCCCACCTATGGTTTATACTGCAACTATGCTGAGCAGACCTTAGTTACAGTTTCTGGGGAAAAGCGTGTTATCTAGCGTGATCAACAATTTGAACAAGGCCAGCACTCGGACGCGATAACTTGTGGCATCGACGGCCCACAAGAGTTCTGTCTCCCCAATTTCACTCACAAGGCTTGGATCAACCAGTGGTATGGTTTTCAGGAAACTTTCCAAAGTTGCAGCACCCTGAGATCAACACGCAGAGGCGCCAGTCTGTTTCATGCTCAACGCAGTTATCAAGACTGAGACGGTAACTATAATATTTAAAATTATTCTAGAAACTCAATAACGTCTAGAATAGTTTGGATAATTTTGGATCCGAATGCAGTTATCTGTAGCTGATGGTGCTGACTTCACAGTCCATCTTTATATATGTATGCATTCTTTTTATTAGTAACAGTTTGAACCGCCTTTTGCATTTGGAACCCGTTCCATCCTTCTGAACAAGAAATTGATGATGTTCTACAAGCACCCTTTCGAAATTTATGTTGTTCTCAGGTCCACTCTGGCTCGCGGTGGTAGCACCTGTGAGGGTCCCAGCTATGGGCAAATATTGAACCACCCCCCAAAATCATCAGTACATATTTATAATTGAATTACCAACAATATATTTTTAAAGCAAAAGGACATTTAGTTTTCTATAAACTATATATATACAAAA
Source organism: Acanthosepion lycidas (assembly GCA_963932145.1). Lineage (NCBI taxonomy): Eukaryota > Metazoa > Mollusca > Cephalopoda > Sepiida > Sepiidae > Acanthosepion > Acanthosepion lycidas. Next base: position 76,877,570 of record OZ010607.1, on the reverse strand, counting down.
AAAAAAAAAACATACATTTACATGGAAAGTTTAAAATTATGTACAAAATATCTGCAGTTAAAAGCATAAAATTACGTACAAAATATTTACATTTCGACATTAAGTAATCCATACAGGTGTTGACATACCGCTAAATAAAATTAACCAAACCAAAAACATAGGTCTGTACTAAAACATATAACACCTACACTGGATAATCTACAAAGTACACACACACACATATATATATATATCTTTCCTCTGAAAGCATAAAATTATGTACAAAATATCTGGAGCTTAATGCATATAATTCTTTTCAAAATATTTAGATTTCGGTGTTAAATAATAGAGGTGTTGATATGTCGCCAAAAAAAAACAACCAACTAAACTATATGGCAGAAATAATTGTGGCCACAAAATGAGAGATCAGTTTATATATTGGCTGTAATATAGAATTGATCCCCCACTTTATATCTACCTACTGATTTCTTGTTTATCAAATTCTGATTATCACGATAAACTAAACGTAGTTGCAAGGCATGTGATTGGAAGGTTTTGAGGAGCGTGTGACAATCTCTTTATTGCTGTTATTGCTAGGTCCTCCCTGACCCGGAGTGGTAGCACCTGTTAGGGTACCAGTTATGGGCGAATAGAGAACCCTTAAACAAAAATTAAGGGTACATTTTTTATAATAAAATAACCAATAATACATTTTTACAGACAAATGACAATAGATACAACACTAAAACAATATAAAAATACATTTTTATAGTAAAATCACCAAGTAGATTTTATGATCTATAAAATATATATTTAGAAAATATAGCTTTACTCTATAACTCTAAATATATAACACTGGGTAATAAAGTATAAATCTATATATATCTTTGCACTGAAAGTATAAAATTATGTACAAATTATCTAGAGTTGAGTCCATATAAAATTCTTTTCAAAATATTTAAATTTTGGCGTTAAATAACACAAATATGTGTTGATATGTTGCAAAACAAAATCAACAAATAAGATTTCGGCATTAAATAACCCATATAGGTGTTGGCATGCCGCTAAACAAAATCAACCAACCAACAATACATTCTTAAATCAAAATGATCAACAATACATTTTATCGGTAGTTGAAGGCAGACAATTGCTTTCAAAATATATTTAGTTGAAGCCATAAAATCTTGTTCAAATTATGTAGATTTCAGCATTAAATAACCCATGGAAGTGTTGATATGCCAACCAACCAATCAATACAAATTAACTCTTAAAAATCCATATAATATACTACAATTTCTTAAATCAAGCTGTATTTGAAAATATAAATTCAACAATACATTTTATGATTTACAAAATGTATATCTTATGAAGATACTTTACTCGGAATAATAATTATGTCCAAAATTATTTGTAGATGATAGCATATAACTGCGTTTAAAATATTTCGATTTCGGCATTGAATAACCCATAGAGGTGTTGATATGCCGCTAAACAAAATAAATCAACCAACAATAAATATATCAAATCAAAATGACCAACAATAAATTTTATCTGTAGTTGAAGGCAGACAATTGCGCTTAAAATTTATTTAATTGAAACCATAAAATTTTGTTCCAAATATTTAGATTTCGGCATTAAGTAACCCATAGAGGTGTTGATATGCCGCTAAACAAAATCAACCAACCACTACATACTTAAATCAAAATGACCAACAATAAATTTTATTTGTAGTTGAATTGCATTCAAAATATATTTAGTTGATGCCGTAAAATTCCGTTCAAAATAGCGAACACCCATATAAAAATAATATATTTAGTGATCTACAAAATATATATCTAAAAAAACAGTTTTAATCTGAAAAGATATAATTATGTACAAAATATCTGTAGTTGAACGCAGAAAATTACGTAAAAAAATCTTTAGATTTCGACATGAAATAACCCATGTTGGTGTTGATATGCCGCTGTATAAAATCAGCCTCTCCTTAATATTGAGACAGGACCAATCGAAATCACCACTGTCAACGACAGTCGACGCCTATGTAAGGGACAGGATCCTATATGGCAGAAACTCCAAAAACGAGGATCCTGATTTCCTTTACTTCCTTCCACGTGGCACAGTATCTCCTTTATTTTTCACTCTCTATCCTAGAGATGAGGCAACTCTAATGATCAATAATTTGATATACATTATATATTTCCCGAGTTTCTCATAACCGGGCATGATAAGGGTGACAGGCTTCCCATTGTCAATAAAACTCTGCTTCATCGTGTTGTCTTTAAGTCCAGCTCGAAACCGGCTTCTCACAACCAACTTCTTCTGGAAGATGCAGCTAATCAACCAGGTAATGTAGTCCATCTACGGGGAGGAAAACCCTGATTTTAAACGACCGGTAACTTCCGAATATATTCAAACACAGAAGGGAGCGTGGAAGGAAATGCAGACGGAAAATGCAAAGTGGCACCCAGAAAGCAGCTGGCTGTTAACAAAGAACAACTTTCGGCAATGGGTACAGGCAAAACAGCCCAAATGTAATAATTTGTATTCCTTTGGAACGTGTCGGTGTACCAGGGAGCGGAATCAGGTGGTCTGAATAGAGCACAGCCTCTATAAAGCATCGTTCTGGCCTGCGCACTGGAGTGATCACTCCAGGCTCACTAGCAAAAGACTGAGATTTAACAAACACGGTGCTACCAGTATTTCGCAAGATGAACCGATATCAACGAATATATATATATATATATATATATATATATATATATATATATATATATGTGTGTGTGTGTGTGTGTGTGTGTGTGTGTGTGTGTGTAATTCATTATATATTTGCTCTGTTCTGTATTGAACACTCTTTTAAGAATAGTATTTATTGGTTATTGGAATTTATCCCATATACAACAATCCTATACATTTATATATATATATATATATATATAAATGTGAACATTGAAGTCAACACTCACAGCCTGATTCCAATGTTCACTTTTATACTTATATTTACATACGCTCTATCTCTGATATTGAGGACTTTATCTCATAAATATAGCAAACCTCAAAACTATATTTCTTCATATATATACACTGCGTGCCAAATTATTATCGTGATAACTTTTTTTCTAATATTTAAAAAACCCTCCAATCAATTCACACAAAATTTTCACACAATGTTGGCAACACAGACCTGCGCAATCACTGAAACTTTCGTATTGTTCTGTGCAATGTAAACAAACTGGCGCCATATTTGTTATCAGCACGGTGATTTGAGAGTGCCAAATTATTAGAAAAGTGTAAGAATTTAGTGAAAAGATGGGCCGTAAAAGCAGTTTAAGTGATGCTGAAAAGAAAACTATCACCTCAGAACTCTCAAAAGGTAAATCTACCCTAGAAATTTCTAAAATGATAGGAAGGTGTCATCAAAAAAAAGTTCACCACCGACCCTACACAAGTACGCAAAAGGGCAGATAAAGGCAAGCCGAAAGTTATTTCACGTCGTCTCATGTCACGACTTAATCGAGAGGCCACGAAGGACGTTGGACTTACCAGTCAAGAGCTTTTAAGTCGCATTGGGGATCCTACTGTGCCTAAAAGTACTCGGTGTCGGTATCTGAGGGAAATAGCAACAACAGTCAAACCTGTATCGAAGCCTCCGAAATCACATTCAAAATCGATTGAAATGCGCCGAGGACAATATGAAGATTGACTTCTCTAAAGTTTTGTTCACAGACGAAACTCGAGCAACAATTGATGGGCCAGATAGATGGTGCAAAGGCTGGGTAATGAACGGACAGAATCGCCATCAGCGTTTGAGACGCCAAGAAGGTGGTGGAGGCATAATGATCTGGGGTGGTATTATTGAAAAAAACATTAGTGGGCCCATGGAGAGTACCAGATGGCGTCAAAATGAATGTTGATGCATACATAGCGTTTAGAAAGGAGCATCTTGAACCATGGATGAAAAGGCAAAGACTTGCCTTCAGAAGGGAAATTGTTTTTATGCAAGATAATGCTCCCTCACATGCTGCTCACAAGACTACTGAATATTTGAAACAGTTAGGCTTCGGTGGACCTTGAAAAATGGCCAGCAAATTCTTCGGATTTGAACCCAATCGAAAACCTTTGGAGCATCATGAAGCGAAGACTATACGCCAACGGACGACAATTCAGTAGTAACGCTGAGTTGTGGGAAGCAATTCTTGACATATCTCGCGGCATTACAGTAGATGACATCCTACAATTAACAAATTCTATGGATCGCAGACTTCTTCAAGTAAATTAAAACTGGGAAAGCATATTTCCTATTAATTTGTTTATAACTCTGCCTTTGTTTGTATCTGCTATTATTTGTTTGATTATCTTATTTATTAGGTTCTTTTGATCGTAAACATTCACGTGCAACATTAATAAACGTTTTGTTTGCTCAATTCTGGGAATTTTACTAAACCTTTCTAATAATTTGGCACTCTCAAATCACTGTGCTGAAAACAAATATGGCGCCAGTTTGTTTACATTGCGCAGATCAGTAGGAAAAATTCGGTGATTGCGCAGGTCAGTATTGCCAACGTTGTGTGAAAATTTTGTGTGAATTGATTCGAGGGTTTTTTAAATATTAGAAAAATGTCATCTCGATAATAATTTGGCACGCAGTGTATATATATATATATATATATATATATATATATATATATATATATATATATATATATATAAAGAGAGAGAGAGAGAGAGAGAGAGAGAGACGGAGAAACACACACGCACGTTCTGATGGATAAATTGTCGCCTAAATGACGCAAAAATGAAAATAACACTGGCATCTCATCTTAACAGATATATTTAGCAAAATGGCACAAAAAAATCTTGAAATAATAAAGAGTAAATTTATTCAATAAAATTGCCACTGGCTTCAGCCACGGCCTCCAGATGTCTGTTCTGCACGGTCTCCTTGTTTAAGCTGGTGTATTCTACCATAATCCTTGCGTTCAGTTCATTTTTAGTGTCACAAGGAGTTTTGCTGGTCTCTCGCTCAACTGATCCCCACACAAGGGGGTTGAAGTCTGGCGTGTAAGGTTGCCAGATGTAAGAGTTGATGCGGTCGTAGAAATTGTCTGACAGCCATGATTGAGTTCCCTGCTTGTGTGTTATGATGCAGATTCTTGTTGCCAGACATAGAGTCTTCCAGCAGCCACCCTCTTTACCCAGAGCAGCACTACCTCGTCAAGGCATTTGACGTAGGCCTCCGTGTTGAATTTGAAGTCTTGTGGAAAGATGAATGGAGGCATAACGTCGCCATCTTTAGTAATCACTCCAAACACCATGATTTTGACTGGAAATATCTTTCCAAATCCTTTACACTCTCCTTAGATTGAAACCAAAATACTCTGAAATGTACGTATGGTAAGTAAGATTTACCATCGCCTGAAGAAGTACAATCAGAGTATTGAAACAGGAAAAATTTTGGGTTGTGATTTTAATCATGTTTTTATTTTAATCTCTTATAATAATAATAATAATAATAATAATAATAATGATAATAATAATATATATATATATATATATATATATATATATATATATATATATATATATATATATATATGTATGGTTGTATGTATGTATGGTTGTGTGTGTGTCTCTGTCTGTGCAGGCAGATAAATATGCAATCATTTGTGCATCTGGCAAATACCAACCACAGAAATTTATCATTTGTTTAAAATCTAAAATCGTGCGTCGAATATTAAAATAACCTCGCTATCTAGTTGAATCAGCAAAAGATACAATGAAGTTAAAATTTAATTTCCCGCCACAAAAGTTATATAAATATTATTCCATACTAGGAATATCAGTGAAAATTTCACAGTTTCTCAATTTTCATTTTATGATGAAGCTTAATTCTTAGATTAAAGTTTAAATGAGCTCATGCCGAGTTCTACGACAATGAATTATCCATGGAACCTTCCCTCTCGCGTCGTTCAATATTTGGCTTCACATATTTAGCTAAATTTTGCAATAAGAATCATAAATATGAATGTTCGTTATTTTAAGAAGTAAGGGGGTACAAATCGAAATATTTGAAATTGACAACTTTTACCATTTCACTGAAACAGACGGTAAATTCTCCCGTCTCTCTTTCTTTTATTCTTAATTCATTCTAATTTCATTTAAAATCAACTAACCTCCATTCTTTTTTCCTTCTTTCTTTATTTTTCTTTCTTCTTTTTTTTTCTCACTGAAACCATGTAGCGTCTCTGATATGTCTTTTCCGACTTTCCAGACGATCAAAACGAAACAAGCCATTAGTTGTGAGTTGTTGGCTGGAGAAATTTAAAAACTATTAATTTCCCTTCTTTCTTTCTTTCTTTCTTTCTTTCTTTCTTTCGTTCGTTCATTTTCTCACTGAAACCAAGTAATGTCTCTGATATGTCTTTTCAATCTTTCCAGGCGACCAAAAAAGAACAGTTCATTAGTTATGAGTTGTTGGCTGGAAAAATTTAAAATCCACTAATTTTCATTCTTTTTTCCTTGTTTGTTTCTTTCTTTCTTTCATTTCCTCACTAAAACCAAGTAGCGTCTCTGATATATCTTTTCCTTCTTTCCAGCCGATCAAAACGAAACAGTCCATTAGTTTTGAGTTACTATCAAGGCCCTAACGTAATGTACGCGTTAACAAATGAACTAAGAGAGAAAGAAGAAGAATTATAAGATTATCCAACCCTTTTATGCCATTTTTTTACTATTTGTCGCCATCTTTAAGACACTTTCTTCATCTTATTCCATTCTCACAGAATTTGTTATTTTTCTGTGTGAGGAATTAGTTTAAACCGCTTTTAAATATTTCGACAGAATCGAAATTTTTTCACACTAATATAATTTTGTAGGGCGCGAAGTAAAGGGTAATCCCAAAATATATTGTCAGGTGAGAATACTCCGACGGATATATTAGAACATCCGGATCACCCTGATCCAATTTCTGCTAAGTTTGCAAATAAATGTAAAGTCTAGTATTGTCCAGATGAAAGTCGACACCGTTTCAATTAGGTCAGTTTTAACTTATTGCCCATCACAATAATAACAGACCTGGCTATGACGATGAACAACATCTGGTAGCAATGCTTCTGATTGGGAGATTGGAGGATTAGTGAAACGTGGAACTACCTCTTAATTACCGTTGTTTCCAAGGCTACCTCCTGTTAGGGTCCCAGCTATGGGCAAATAGTGAACCCCCAAACAAAACATTATGAATGGCTAAAATACATTTGTACAGTAAAAATATCAGCAATACATTTTTATACCAAATTACCAACAATACTTATTTATAATAAAATTACCAAGAACATATTTTATCTGTAATTGAAGCGTTAAAATTGTGTTAAAAATATTTGGATTTCACTATTACGTGACCCATAAAGATGTTGATATGCCACCAAACAAAATCAACCAAACATGAACCAACCAACATGAAAGAACTCTTTCACGACATTAATCCATATAATATCCTACAATTTCTTAAAGAAATCAAACTGTATTCCAAAATATAACTTTAACAAAACTACACATATCACTTCCTCTAGTAATTATGTCCACACAAACATGTATATGAACAAAAGCGGAGTATCATCTACCATGTATTCTATTGTGAAAGCAGAATAACATATATCATATTTTTATTAAGGAAAATTAAATTTCCGCATTAAGTGACCCATAACGGAGTTGACGTTCCGTTAAATAAACAAATCAAATCAAAATCGTTAACCACTGTACCGAATGCAGTAACAAATAGTATTAAGTATATTTTTCAGCAATGGTATTGCCTAAGTAAAATACCAATTAGGCTAATGTTACTACTACTACTACTACTACTACTAATAATAATAATAATCTAAAAATTTTCGGGTAAAATTAGGATCGTGATTCGAACGGTAATGTTTCAGTGGCAAACACGTCTTGGAAAAGCCAGAATTCTGGGAAAGGCCTTTTTGGAGAAGACAGATGAAGAAATAACCGGGCATATGTTCAGTTGTTATGAACCGACACTGATCGGTAGATTATGATAATAGATCATAGGAATAAGAAGAACAATCAAAGTTAATCGGCCTGACATCGGAATCAAAGACAACAAAAACAGAATGTGCTGTTTTTATTGGCATGGACGTCCCTGCAAATTGTAATGTACCTTTGAAGTTTTTCAAAATACTATCAAAATACAAGGATCTAATATAATAATAATATGCAAATAATAATAATAATAATAATAATAATATGCAAATAATAATAATAATAATAATATCCAAATAATAATAATAATAATGTGCAAATAATAATAATAATAATATCCAAATAATAATAATAATAATAATATGCAAATAATAATAATAATAATAATAATATCCAAATAATAATAATAATAATAATATGCTAATAATAATAATAATAATAATAATATCCAAATAATAATAATAATAATAATATGCAAATAAAAATAATAATAATAATAATAATAATAATAATAATAATAATATCCAAATAATAATAATAATAATAATAATATGCAAATAATAATAATAATAATAATATCCAAATAATAATAATAATAATGTGCAAATAATAATAATAATAATAATATCCAAATAATAATAATAATAATAATATGCAAATAATAATAATAATAATAATATCCAAATAATAATAATAATAATAATATGCTAATAATAATAATAATAATAATAATAATAATATCCAAATAATAATAATAATATGCAAATAAAAATAATAATAATAATAATAATAATATCCAAATAATAATAATAATAATAATAATATGCAAATAATAATAATAATAATATGCAAATAATAATAATAATAATAATAATATCCAAATAATAATAATAATAATAATAATATGCAAATAATAATAATAATAATAATATGCAAATAATAATAATAATAATAATATCCAAATAATAATAATAATAATAATGATAATATGCAAATAATAATAATAATAATAATAATAATAATATTCAAATAATAATAATAATGATATTCAGATGATAACTATCCAGAAACAATTGACCATCTTGTATCCGGCTGCAAAATATCAGCACCGACTTAATATATAACTTGACATGATAGAATCGGTCAAAATCTGCATTGGAAACTGAAAGAAACTAGTATGAACCCGACCCAGACCAGATTACAAACATAGAATCTGTAAGAATTTTATGAGATTTTACAATATACACAGGCAGAACAATCAAAACTAATCGTCCAGACATCTTGATCAAAGACCGCAGGAACAGAAAGTGCTTTCTTATTGGCATGGAAGGCTCTTCAAATTGTAATATATATTTGAAGATCTTCAAAAAACTATAAAAATACAAAGATCTTGAAGTGGAAATCTGAAAAATATGGCACATATGGGCATCAATAATACAAGTTGTAGTTGAAGCCCTCTGATTTATTGGAAATTGTTCCGATAGACTTATTAAAGGGATCCCTGGTAAGCTATTTTTTACCTTAGGTCTCTGGTGGGACCCGAAGGTAAATGTGTATACAAGAGAAATCCAAGGAAGAAAATAATAATAATAATAATAATAATAATAATCCTGACCTGGCGTTTCGGCTTTAGTCACTTTTCCAATGCCTTACTTCCCTGTACTTTTTAATGTATCTTTCAAGATCTTCAAAAAACTATCAAAATGCAAAGATCTTCAAGTGGAAATCTGTAAAATATGACACATAATTCCAGTTGTAGTTGGAGTCCTCTGTTTTGATTGGAAAAAGTTCCGATCGGCTTATTGAAGGGATCCCTGGGAGACCCTGCTTTAAAGAAAGGAAAAATAAACTGTACTCAAAAGCACAGTTTACATGTTACGAAAACCTTTATCTCTGTAAAATGTGTGTGATATTTTTTTTTTTTACAAAATTCCTCGGTGAAAAATTCCATGAAGCCATTTCTGACGTTAGGTCTCTAGTTGGGACCCGCAAAGAAATGAGTTGTTGGTTGACCACGTTGCTAATTATTGCATTGCTCATCGACGTTTCCATCTTAGTGAAAAGAAGTCCAATGTTAAATCTGAAGAGACTTTCACAGAGACCGCAAGAGTTTTCAATGGATGAAGGGCATCTGCTTTTCTTTGGCCTCCTCTTCTATTTGTCTTCTGGTCTTTTCCAGGAATTTCTTTCGTGAACTTCTCTTCTCCAATTGCTTCTCTAGATGCGAGAAAAAGAAAAGAATAATACCATAATAAAAGACATGGCTCCGAATTGTTTAAGGTGCTCCATGAATCTTAAGTGAATGTAATGAACTCGACCGGAATTCGAACTCGGTTCTCCTGTTTCTCAACCCGAACCGCTATCCATTACACTCTACCGTGAAGAGAATTGCTCTTAATCATTCTCCAGATATATTGTTCTATAGCCTTGGTTGGCAACCGGTCTAGAAGAAGGAAAACTCTAAATTCAAAACTGTATGTAACCCTGGCGAAGTGCATAATGACACAGCTAAGAAAAGGATCGTTCGTATTGACTCGATGATCCCGACAATGGTTGTTACCTTTCCTTTATTTTATTGCTGATGCCAAGACCCAAAGAATAAAGAAATACAAGTATTAAAAAAAGGAAAAAAGAAAGAAATACAAGTATTAAAAAAGGAAAAAAGAAAGAAAGAAAAGAATGAGAAAAGAAGAAGAAGAAGAAGAAGAAGAAGAATGATGATGATGATGATGATGATGACACAAATAAAATGGCGGATACGTTACAAGCCGCTGACCTTTTTGTTTCGAGATAAAAGCCTCGTTGCTACGCAGTAAACATCGCAAGACAAACCTTATCTGCTCTCATATTTGCTGCAAAAAGTCGAGATTTTCTTTATAAGGTCATTTTTTTTTTTTTTCTTTGTGTGATAGATATCACAGTAGGATAGATATCAGTCCTTGAAGTCTTCCTCCTACGGCTCAAAAGGGGAAGGTCGAAAGCAGCGACGTAACAGTCTGGAATTGTAAATTTAAAAAAAATATATATATAATAATAATAATAATAATAATAATAATAATAATAATAATAATAATAAAAAACAAAACTCGTTTTTTTTTTTAAAGAAGGCAAGAAAGAAAAGTCTGCAATCAATTGTAAAGAATATCTTAAAAAATAAAACAAAATAAAATTGAAGCTATACAAAACCACGCCATTCCCAGAAGATCAAGAAACAGGAAGAGATAAAAGTTTGAAATGAGGATAAAAAAATAATGTAAGGCAAGATTAGAGCAGAGAAATTAAACGCTGGTCTCACCCAACTCTGCACACGGCAAGTAAAACTAAAGAAAAGAAATCAGAGATAAGAAAGAAATGGCTTCACGATGAGAGAGAAAGTCTCACGAGAAATGACGTGATTTGCATATTGATTGAGAACAGATTATTTGAATTGCCATGGTTACATCACTCGTGACCAAGATATTTGTCTTTCCTGAATTCTCTTTTCTTGACGAATAGAAAACACAAACACACACACACACACATATATATATATATACATACATATATATATATATATATATATATATATACAGTGTAACCCGGATATAAGAGAGTTGTCGGGACCAGATAAGAAGTCTCTTATATCCAGGTTTCTCTTATAACCGGGTTTGGTCTAATTTATATACATTAACACAGGCTCTAATTTGGGACCAGAGAAAATCTCTCTTATATCCTGGTTTCTCTTATATCCGGGTCTCTTATATCCGGGTTACACTGTATATATATATATATATATATATATATATATATATATACTCGATGGGGTGTAATGGTTGGCAAGCTTGTCTTGCGAGATCAATTACGACTGAGTAGTGAATACCATCGTCACTGGGTGCCCCATATTTTCGGCCTTGTGCCACAACTAATCTACAATTAGTAAATTACTATACTTAGCTGGCACATGCCGGGGAAGATTTAAACATATTAAACCCCACGGGCCCATCTCCCCAGGCTGAACATCTAATACGAGGGGTGGGCTTATGAGTTTATGGCTTGAGATGTCCCCAAAAGGGACAGTGCCGAGGGAGTTGGGCAATTTTTCCACGATATTGTCAGCAGACCTATTTTAAGCCTCGACCTTGTATCACATTCGGTATATATATATATATATATATATATATATATATATATATATATATATATAGCTGGTGTAACAGCAAAATTGTCCAATTGCTAGATTAAGATTTGAACCGTTAGATTTAGAAATGATTAAACATATCTTACTAGAATTACTATTTTCAAATTCACGCTTTGTTACTGACACACACAAATATCCATACATATATATATATATATATATATATATATATATATATATATATATATATATATGTGTGTGTGTGTGTGTGCGTGTGTGTGTGTCCGCGCGTGCGTGTGTTTGTCGAATGTAACAGTAAAATTGTTCAATTGTTAGATTAAGTTTTGAAACGTATCTTAGAAATGATTAAAAATATATATCCTGGAATTTTCCGAGGTTTTATAACACTATTGGACTCTAATTATTAGGTTGGCGCAAAAATAATGACGTAATAATGTCGTTTTTTGACGTTATTACGTCATTATTTTTGCACCAACCTAATATATATGAATACTCTCTAATCTTAACAGAAGAATCATGAGGAAATCGATCATAAACGATAATGACTTGTTCATCATTAATTAATCATAGCTAAGTATCTGAAGCCCATGAAGGATTAAAATAAATTTCAAATATATATGTGTTATTCAAGATGATCTTCGCCCTCTCCAAACTTCTAAATTTCTGTCCTTGAGTAACACATTGCCTCACAGTTTTCACGTACGACTGCATTTTCAATTTTTTTTCACTGCTCTTTGGACTCTCATAGCTGAAACTCTTCTCTCTCCCCCTCTCTCTCTCCCCTCTCTCTCTCTCCCTCTCTATTTCTCTCTCTTTCTCCTTCTCTCTCTCCCCTCTCTCTCTTTCTCCTTCTCTCTCTCCCCTCTCTGCCCCTCTCTCTGCCCCTCTCTCTCTTACTCACACGTGCCAAATGGATTGAGTTGGATCTTTTCTAATTAATCTCTTTAGCTCTAAGTTGAAATGATGATCGCTCTCCCTGCTGTGACCTCCTGATCCAGGTTTTCTCTCTACTGTTCCTTGTTTTTAAATCGTATTCGCCGTTTTGTTGATGTTTCTTGAATAGACTTTGAAGATGGAAGCCAGAGTATGAATGAATGTCCGTACTATTAAAGAAGGTCTGAATTATCTTTTTCCTCTCAACATTGCTCATTTGGGAAGAGAGTAGGGCCATCACAAAACAATTTTAACCTGGTGTCTTTCTAGCTGAATAACTCAACGGGTTTTTCAAATGATGTCAAGATGGAAATATGGAAGAAAGAAACACAATTTATCTTGTATTTTATTTATATTAAACATTTTGTGGGGTGGATAATTATACTGTCACACGATTTAGACTATTTTGCTGCTACACCCCGTATATATATATATATATATATATATATATATATATATATATATTATAAAGAAGTAATTATGTATTATGCTAATGTGATTAATGTATTGATAGCGAAATTACTTCGCTAACAAGACTTAATGAGACATTAACTTTCTATCAATTCGTTGAATAATAAAATCCTTATATTTGAATTGTTCTCATATGAAACTGATGATCCTGGGCCGAGTACTTTCGACAATTTAAAATTCTCATCTTCAAGACGTAATATTTACATTTACAGGTAAACAGCAAGACAAAATAAATCAGACATGGTTGGAATTCGATATATATATATATATATATATATATATATATATATATATATATATATATATATATAGGTAGGGGTGTCTGAACAAACCTGAGAAATAAAATCACGGGTTCTCCCTAGCCACATACGTTCCTCAGCCCTTGGGAAGGAAAACTCACGCCTTCAGTATTGACGTTTTTATTCGAGACAATATCTTTAGTTTTTGGTTTTGGTAGGTTGTCTCTTGGTTCCATCAACGATTTGGGTTTTTATTATATAAAAACCCGAATATATATATATATATATATATATATATATATATATATATATATATATATATATATATGTATTGGTTAGGACTTCTTCACAATAGGTAGGGATGAGTAGATGGGATAGGCAACAATAAACTACAGAACTGAGACTTGATCGCTGCATCTAAGTATTGCATTAATGTTTAAGCTTACATTTTAAAAGTTGAATGATAATTCTTCTGGCACCAATTAATTTAAAGATATTTTGACGTACGTAGGTCCTTACTTTCTGTACAAGCAATTATTTTTATTTCATGAGTGACTTTCGCTGGATTTCGCAATTAATTTCGATTATTCCCAAATTTATTGGTTACAAAAAATTCGTCGCAAAAAATCACGTAAAAAATGACCGAGAACAATCGCTGTAATGAAAACTTGGAAATACAAAATTTCAAGATTCCGGGTCAATATTTGGTCCGGATTGTTTTTAATTTACTCACGGAGTTGACCTGATTCCAAAAATGATATGATATTTTGGACTACGGTGTAAAGTCGTAAAAGTGTGTCAGTGACACACTGACATTCGCATTGATTATATAGAAGAAGATAAGGCATTAAAATTTAGAGAGCTGTGTCCCTTTAATTAAAAAATGCAACACAGTGAAGCATTAACATTCGCATTTATTATATAGAAGGTGAGACATTAAAATTTAGAGAGATGTCTCCCTTTAATTGAAAATGTGTATCACAGTGACACACTGACATTCACATTATATATATATATATATATATATATATATATATATATATATATATATATTAATCATTTCACACTATACAAGGCGATAATGCCGCTAAGATGTAAGGGGTTACTGAGAGCAAAAGTATATGAGAATACTTCAGGGAGGAGATTGTATGTTAAAAGAACAGAATTTAAGAAGATAGAAGACGCCGATTGGTGTTGAGTTTAAATTTTTAAGATTCTGCAAAGCAGGAAAGCAAGAACCCTGATGAGAGTTCCACAAGCGAGAAGTACGAGAGAAGAAACTATTAGAAGATAACTTGCGGTTATATATAGCTTTTCTTTCTTTATCTTAAAACGGGGATACATTGTTGCTAAATGTATGTTTAAATTCATGCGGTTGACGTACCAGGAATACAAGCTTTACATTTGCCTTGTAAATATTTATAGCAAATGTCACAGGGAACCTAAGTACGGCTGTGGCGATGAGATGCCAATTCAGGACTGATAATGTCACATCAGAAGTGAACCGCGAGGCTATTCCGTCCAGTAACTCCACCTATCGGCCTATTAGCCTTCTACCTCTTTTGGCGAAAATCCTAGAGTCCCTAATCAATACTGAATTGGTTCATCATCTCTCATTACATGATCTTTTCTCGGCAAGCAGTAAAGTTTTCGTTTCACCAGCTAGAGTAACATAATGTAACATTCTACAGCTCGAAAGAATTTGAATCTGGTATTCAGGTCCTCACAAGCTGAAAAGTAACAGCTTCTCCGGGCACATTTTTGAGCTGATCCAGTCATCGCTATCTGTTATGGTGACCTACCTGCATGGAAATAAACTCTTCCTCCTTCCTCCTGCAAGACTTCCAAGGAGACAGTCGAAACCCGAAGGAACAGTGATTTACTGTTCTTCCGAGTCTGTGACTGTTCGCAGCTCCTGTCGAACTCTCTGTCTTGCGGAGCGAGGAACCCGGGCGAGGCTTTACCGAAAAGCAAAGTTTTGTCCGGGATGTAGATAGAACCTGCATAAACGGCTTCAGGGACTAAGGGAATATTTTTGACCGAGCCTACGGGATCGGAGAACCCACGGTAAACTCGGCCTTGTGCCACCTCGTGGTGGCGGGCTGTTAAATATTGAGAGTCGAGTCGCATTGTAACCTGATCATTCGGACGTACACTTCTATCTTTTTATTACTTACACTTGCTTTGTATATATCTGTTATTTCAATACACTTGTTCAACCTACCTTTGTCTTCTGTGTCTTTCTTTCTGGTCCCTAAACAGGCCACAACTCTATCACATCATGAAATGAAAGTTGTCCTGAAGGACCACTCATCTACATCTTTTCCTACTAACGCGGGTGTCCTCGAGGCTTCCATCCATAGCCCCACTCTTCATTCCGATCACATCAGCTCTCAACTTGGCATCTACGCAAATGACACTACCATTTACACCAGCCTCGATAGTAAGGCTGATCACCCCGACAAGGTCAAAATGGCAGTTGATGTAAAAAGCAACGTCAAGACGGACATCGACTGGGGCAAAAGATGGCTTGACAATTTTAACGCCACCAAAACTAAACTTCTCTCCATTCTCTCTGTCTTCCATCAGACGATGCTAACCTCTAGGAAAATGACATTTTGCGCCTTCTACGGGCTAAGGTTATCAGCTGACATAAGATAGATAGACTACAGCTTGCCAGCTGCTAAAAAGTTGGTTCACTGTGTTGGGCGAGACAATTTTTCTCTCCGGAATCTATCTTGCATATCTATAAGTTTAGCAATCTTAGAATATTGTGCCATATATGGTCCTGGGCCCTTGCTTTTAGAATATCGTGTCATATATGGTCCGGGGCCCCTGCTTTTAGAATATCGTGCCATATATGATCCGGGGCCCCTGCTATTAGAATATCGTGCCATATATGATCCGGGGCCCCTGCTATTAGAATATCGTGCCATATATGGTCCGGGGCCCCTGCTATTAGAATATCGTGCCATATATCGTCCGGGGCCCCTGCTTTTAGAATATCGTGCCATATATTGTCCGGGGCCCCTGCTATTAGAATATCGTGCCATATATGATCCGGGGCCCCTGCTATTAGAATATTGCGCCATATATGGTCCTGGGCCCCTGCTATTAGAATATTGTGCCATATATGGTCCGGGGGCCCTGCTATTAGAATATCGAGCCATATATAGTCAGGGGCTATGCTATTTTCCTGGAGCTCCTTGATATGATCCAAAGAAAAATTCGCAATATTACTGGTACTCTGGCTTCAGTCATTTGCCTCTCGCCGCAAGGTTGCCTCTCTATACCTATTTTTATAAATACTTTATAGTAATTGTTTGGATGAGGTCTTTGTCATTGTACCTAGACTCTATGAATTTCAAGTGCAGTGCTTGACTGGCATCTAGATCTCAACAATTTACAATTGAGCTGGCTAGATGTAGCCGTAAGTTCTATGCTAACAGTTTCTTCTCTCGTACTTCTTGCTTGTCGAACTCCCATCTGGCTCCATGCTTTCCAGCCAACTTTAATCTGCAAAACTTAAATGCAATGTAAATTGCTTTCTACTGTCCTCCTGATTCCTCTTTTCTCTTTCTCGTTATTACTAATGTTTCTATTTCTAATTCCTCCCCAACCTGTTACACCCTATTACATCTTGTGTACTGGTGGTCGTACTCTTTTGCTTGGTGCGATACCGATTAATCCCTCGCCCCACCCCAAAAACTCCCCCAAAAACTCCATATATGTTTTGATTATAGCGTTGAAAGATCGTATAGAACCAGGCACATTTCTTGGGCACTGATGTACAAGGTCTCCATACTGGCCTCTTGAGGTTTTGAATTCAGAATTTTCCTTTTCTGAGATTGGTTGCCAAGACAAAAAAAAACAGTTTTAGCTATTTGACCCATAGATGTGGTGACGGATATGGTTGCAGATTTATCTATCACGAGAGTATTTATTCGAAAGTGAACGTAACTGAATTTGATCATAATTCGAAACCATTACCCTGGTAGTACACTATATATATATATATATATATATATATATATATATATATATAAAAGTGAACATTGAAGTCAACACTGAGGGGGGAAAGGTTGTTTCATGCTAGACGCAATCGTGAGGCCGAGAGTGTTGGATTTTTCCCGACTATTTATATATATATGTGTCAGTCGTACATTGTTGCTAATCCATTGTGGCGGTTATTGTGGCGAGGAGAGTGGCTTGTTTATTTATTTATTTGGGTTAATATATTTTACTTGTTTTTATTTTCATTTTTTATTTTGGGCTTTCAATGTTTTATTAACGTAGTAAAAATTACTTAGGTAGCTTATTTAATTGTTTGTTTTGGTCTGAGAAGATAATTAAAGCTGTTTATTCGTCCATTTATTAATTTATTGATTACCGTAGTCTATTCTGTTATTTTGGCAGGGTACAGTTTTAATTTTTTTATTATTTTATTTATTTATTTATTTTGATTGATTATTTGTTTTTGCTTATTTGTGTTTGTTTTTATTATCTCTACCGGTTATTATAGCGGGAGCGATTTGTTAATTTATTTATTTATTTAGATTGATTTTTACTTGTTTTGTCTTATTTATTTCAATATTTTTTATTTTGTATATTTTTATTTACTCTATTCGGTTTTCTATTTTTGAGTAACGTAGTGATATTTATGGTTATTATTTTTTCGTCCAATTTTTGGATTGATTGTTGTAGTCTATTCTACCGGTTATTTTGGCGGGATTGTTTTGTTAATTTATTTATTATTTACTTTATTTACTTATTTGGATTGTTTGTTTTTACTTGTTTTTTTACGTATTTATTTTGTATTCATTCTATTTCGTCTATTCTAACGGGATTGGTTTGTTAGTTTGTTTATTATTTGTTTGGGTTAATTTATTTTACTTGTTTTTTATATCATTTTGTTTATTTTTATTTATTCTTTATTGTTTTCGAATTTTATGTAACGTAGTAAAAATTTGTATTCATGTCAGCATTTTGAGATGAGTTTATTTAGTAATTTATTTTGGCCTGGGAAATTAATAATAGCTATTTTTTCCTCCAAGAAAAGGTTGCAGACTTTTGATTTTTTGTAGACTGATGATCGTTTCCTTATTTTCCATGATATTTTTAGTGTGATTTGTGTTTTGTTTATAATTTCTCAGATATGCTTAGAAAGCATTGTTCTCTGTTCGCGTATTTACTATTTGTGAAAGATGTTTTGTGTGCATAGTTTCTTTGTTATATAGTCTGAACACTGTAAATAGTGTAAATAATTACAATGCCTCATCTTAGAAATATAGACAGGTCCTGAAGAAGTCCGGAGAATACAACGGCCGAAATATCGTAAATATGATGATAAAGATGAGGACAACTATCCGAACAAACGGCTTGGTAAACTTAATACTCACGGGGCACATTGAGTACAAGACAGATAAGGAAGGCAGCGAGCCAATTACCCGACAATCCTGTGTGAATGAATGGTGGGACGGATTTGAAGGGTGAGGCTTAGCACAGGGTAAAAACTGCCACACGAGAGAGGAAGTTGTGGAGAGCCATGATCGTCTATGTCTTGCATGGACGAAAAAGTAAAAAAGGCGCCCATAAATAAACAAAAAAAAACACCCACCCGATAATTTTATTCATAGTCGAGTCTCTTTATATAAAATAATCCAAACCAAAAGAAAGAAAAAGAAAAAAGATTTTCTTCGTCTTTTTTTCTTTCTCTCTGTTTTTCTTTTACGAGTATACTAAATGACGTAATCTGAGGTCTAAATGTCTAGACATTACAGTTAACCTGTTATTGACCGTCATTAGATTTAAAAATTCCTTTCAAAGATGCTATAGGACGTAATATGGAATCTAACACCCAAATCTTTTCAGTTAACTTGCTGAATATTTATAATCGTTCTTAAATTTGGAAATTTTGAGTAACTGTCAAATATATACCTGATGCAAAATAAAATCATCACATTTACATTTGTATAGTTTTCGTCTTGTCTTCTCATTCATTTTGTTACTTTTACAGATATAACCTGTCTGAGAATATATATATATATAGTTTATATGTAGTTTGTTTTGGTTTGGGAAGATAAAGCTGTTTATTCGTCTAATTTTTGGAATGACTGCCGTAGTCTATTCTGCTATTCTAGCGAGGGACAGTTTTTAATTTGTTTATTATTAGGTTGGTGGAAAAATAATGACGTAATAATGTTTTTTGACGTTACGTCAAAAAACGACATTATTACGTCATTATTTTTCCACCAACCTAATATTTCAATGAATAAAAACAACAACAAAAAAACAAGTAAAATAAATTAACCCAAATAAATAAATAAATAAATGAACATTAATATTTAAGCTTAATTTTAAAAGTTCAACGATAATTCTTATGACGTCACTTAATTTAAAGACAATAGGATGTATGTAGGTCCTTATTTTCCTATGCAAACAATTGTTTTTAATTCATGGGTGACTTTTTTTTGTATTTAATTTCGTTGATACCTAAATTTATTGCCAAGGTGTAAAATTTGTTATCGTACAAAAAGTACGCCGCAAAACATTAAAAAAAAAACCAACGAAAACAACCGCATTAATTAAAACTTGGTGATCCCAAATTTCTGAATTGCGCGTTCGAATCGAGTCCGGAATGTTTTTACTTTGCTCACTGATGCGGCCTGATTCCAGAATGGTAGGATATTTTGGACTTTTTATTATATATCAATAATCCTACTGCAAATATATATATATATATATATATATATATATATATATATATATATATATATATATGAAAATTTATAGAAAATAGGAAAGAACTGGTTAGGTAAATAATCCAAAGTTCTTTAGTATTTTTGTTATTATTTTTTTTTAAATAGTGCTCGATACAAAAGTAGAGCATAAATATAATTATTTATTTAAAAATATGATTCCAACACGCTACATAAGAGTTCTCATGTTTCAAAACAAGTGCCGAAAACTTCAGTATAACTATTTGCATTAAATTGAATTAAAGTAAGCTCTGTTCCATCTTCAAGCGAAATTTCTTTTGGAATAACTTATTTCTGAAATTTACGTGTTTTAATAGCATATTCATTATTGAAATCAAAATTTGCATGGTGACGACGAGCGCGATGTTTCATATAGAAAGGGGCGCATGGTATTAATAATTTGTATCAGTAAAGATTTACATTTCTGGGTGTCAAGTCAGGGTAAGGTTGGGGTGTCTAAATTTAAAACGGAAGATGATTTAGACTAGTCTGGTTTACGTGTCTAGGGAGATTTATTTATTTTATTTTTTCTAAAAGGGTTTTGTGTATATAAAAAAAAACTGACGTAACATTTGTTTTTGACGACTTCATAAAGGGTTATCTTTTTTGACGACTTCATAAAGGGTTATCTTTATATATATATATATATATATATGGAGATATGGATATATGGTAGTACTCGTTTTGATAAACCTCGGATAGCTAAACTTGCAGTAGAACAAATCAGTACCCGAGGAAAAATGGGAAATAAAAAAAGAAAAAACATTAAGAAAAAGACAAAAACAATCATCAAGTATTTAAGCTCCAAGTCTAGGTTTTTTTTTGTGTGTGTGTGTGTGTGTGTGTGTCTGATTTATTTATATTTCTTACATATATATATATATATATATATATATATATGGTAAAACATTCTTTATATATATATATATATATATATGGTAAAACATTCTTTTTATAGATGGTATTTATCAATCCACCCACGAGGATTGAATGTGGCACAAGGCCTTTTTAATGTGAGTATCTCCGAGCCCGTAGGCTCAGACAAAAATAAATAACCATCCAAACCCCCCGAGGGGGGTGAGTTCCGTCAACCTCCCCGAACGAAACCCTACCCTTCGTCGGAGCTTCGTCAGGGTTCCTCCCTGCAAGCAGAGAGTTCGACAGACACCGGACCCGGCAGCTCACAAAGCACAGATACTACACTTTGATCCTAGCCACCGGGCCGAGCGGGTATGATTTTTTTTTATACAAATATTTAAGTCAATGCTCTGTTTATAATAAACAGTATTAAACAACATTTACCGGCCTGACTGTCCGAGAAATTTTCACTGAAGATATTCGCCCGCCGACAGGATTCGAACCTGTACCCTATACGGAACCGTCATTTATCTTGACGTGCCTTAACCGATTTAGCCACAGAGCAGCGTTCGGTTAGCAAGGCCGAATTTATTTGAACTTCAGTCTTCTATGAATCTCTCACGTACATTCATATCTGCTCATGGCGTATCAAATACAAACAAATGATGTCACATATGAAATGGACAAAGTCCGACAATTATTTTTAAGACAAATTTAAATAATTGTCTATTTCATAATGTGTTACGTCATATATATATATATAAAAAAATTCGAAGGTTTTTCGAGACGAGCATAGTTATCTATATTTGTATTTATATATATATGTATATATATATATAGCAAAAAAGAAATTACTTCAACATGGTTTTGTTTTTTGGAATTTTTTATATAAAAAAAAATTGGGTATATTATAATAAATATATCAACCTCTTTTGATCAATTTTAATAATTACTATTACTAGAATCCACCCGGATTATATATATATATATATATATATATATATGAATGGATTTTTCAATTATTAATTTGATATATTTTAATATTGCTTAAACATTATTTTTTATGGATACCCATATTTGAGTAGATGCTCTATTTATTATTTTTTCTATAAAGCTTAATATCAGCTTAGGTTACTATATATCGCACTGATGAGCTGTGATACAGCGAAACAGATCTGTATGCGAGTGAAATTATATATATATATATATATATATATATATATATATATATATATATATATATATATATATATATTATCATTATAAGGCTCTGTAGTGTACATTCTGCTCTTCCTGGATTTATATCTTCTTCGGAATTATACCTTCTAGTCACAAACTGATAAAACGCTTAATTATACCACTCACACACACACACACACACATATATATATATATATATATATATATATATATATACATATATATATATATATATAGATAGATAGATAGATAGATAGATAGATAGATAGATAGATAGATAGATTTTTAATTAATTTGTACAAACGTTACATTAAATGGATACTCATATTTTAGAAGATGCTCAGTTTTTTTTGTTAATTAAATAATAAATTTATTTATTTACATCTATCGGCCTATATATAATTTCTATATTTGTTTTTTGTATGAATAATTCATGTAATTATAAATTGAACTGCACCTATACTTGAAAGTAAAATAACTGATCTAACGTGCAACTTTCGGATAATAAGTGTGACATTTCTGTATTTATTGAACAATATAGTTCATTCCACATTGACTGCAAAACCTAACAGTACAAAAGAATTCTCCTATTACCATATTAGTACCAAAATGCACAATCTTAAAATTTAAAAATTCAAACTCAGCGTTGCGACCGAACGTTCCAAAACAATAACACATTTCTAAAAGCTTTTTTCGGATTACATCTATATTTTCGTTGTTCTCTTATTACCGAGAAGTAAAAAACAAAAAGCAAATCTATTTCCATACCTGAGGATATCTGTAGGAACAGACGAAAGCTTGTAAAATCTAAAAAAATAACTTATGAAATTGAAATTTATAAATAGTTAGTGTAACTTATTAAAATTGTTTGCGATGATGTATTCTCGCCATGTAAATCATTAACTTCTATATTTGTTTTTCGTATGAATAATTCATGTAATTGTAAATATCTATATCTATATCTATCTATATCTATATATATATATATATATATATATATATATATATATATATATATACACATTTATATTACAATGAATCATGCATACAAAAAGTAGATTAGTAAAGTTAATGATATAAAATGGCGAAATCCTTTCGCAAACAAAATTTTAAAATTGCATTAACCAACGAACCACTCGATGAATGTTATGGTCCTTGTTTGTAATAACTACAAGTTGTATAAGGTATTTTTTTCTGCTAGTACATTTAGCTGTACATACAGCCATCCTCAGGCAGCATTGTATATATATATATATATATATATATATATATATATATATATGTGGGTGTGTGTGTGTGTGTGTGTGTTTATTTTTTGTTATAATTAATGGGCCTTTCTATTAAGGCATAGTTATGTATCGTTATAATTTTCAGTCGCTTATCTAATATTCTTTTCCTTCTTATATTTCGAGAGTTTCCAACTTGATATCTCTTCCTTTCTCCGACCCACACTCGGAGTTTTGAATCCTAGCTTAGGTTTAGGGTGGAATCACGAATTACTTGGCTCGGCCGTTTGTATGTAACCCGAGCCGGACGCCATACTAACTGATGGATAGCTGGACCAACGGAAAGACAGACGTTCGGTAGACGGTCACTTAAACGAGCGGGCGAACATACGGCTCATGCGATAAAGAACGACCAGAAAGTGACCCACAAGAATTAAAATGACTGATTACCCTTCAATTGACTTAACGAATGAAATGGAGATTTTTACGCAGGGAGAGGGTTAACGTTGAGCTGATGTAAAAACAAAGAGAGTTTTGCTTGTATGTGTTCAGGAGTGGAGGGGCATGTGTTATTGTGTGTAAAGTGTGAAGCAGGAGAAAAAAGGGGCCGGTTTGGATGGGGGCATTAGCTCATCAAGGTCAAGCCACTTGCGAAGCGATCAGTGAAGAAACATTTGATTTCTCGACCACTTTGAGCAGAGCTCTTTCTCATGAACGTGACGATGATCCCCATCAAGAAAAGCAGTCTCTGTAGGTTTTTGACCGCGTGTTTAGAACGTTAACGAGATCCGGGTCCGAGTCTCAAAATGGGCGATCATTTCAATGAGGTTGTTTCTTATCGATATCAACCATGTTGCTACGGCCCCAACGGGTGGAATTGTTGAGAATTTCCTAAGAAACATACCATGAGCTGACGCGAGACTTGTGAGTGAAATTGGACCGACGAAATTATTCGGAAACCTTCAATATCACAAATCATCGTGACCGAGGGTTTCAAAGTACTTGTTCTCTCGCCCGCAAACTGTAACTAAAGTTCCGCTTAGCATAGTTGCAACATAATAAACCAGATGGCCTTTGTAGCTATTTAACAAAGAGAACTATGGCTGAGCAGGCACCTACAACAGGGATTAGCTAGACAAGCTTACTAAGAAACGAATAGCTAGAAAATATTATAATCTTAGAAAAAAATGTATCACCGAAAATAATAATTGACACGTTTTAAAGATTATTGACAATGTATTGATTTCAACATTGTTACCACAAGATATTGGCCTTGATACCAAACTACAGTAAGGTTAAGTAATATTATATACTATTTTAGCTGTAAATACTTGTACTGAACAAAGTTGCGTGTCCTGCTCAAAAGCTATTGACTAATTGTGACCTAGAAATGCTTACTGAATGAGGAATAACCAAAACGGAGGTTGGAAATGTAATGGTAATATTTCTAACATCAACAAAATATAATACTCGCCAGCGGCGTGAAGTAGGTAAACCACTGCTAGTGGTGGACTACTTAGTATATTACCCCTACTTACAATAGTGTTCAACGTATTTATGAGGATTGGGACATACCCATGAGTGTTCATAGTTACAGTATATAACACTACCTAAATCTGTTCTTTGTCTATGTATCTATCTATTTCAATCTGTTCCTGATCTATCTATTTCAATCTGTTCCTTATCTATCTTTCTTTCTTTCTTTCTTTCTTTCTTCTGTAAGCTAAAAAGGGTTACTGAATGAGGAATATCTGAAACGGTGGTTGGAAATGAAATGGTAATCTTTATATCATCAACAAAATACAATACTCGCCAGCGGCGTGAAGTAGGTAAACCACTGCTAGTGTTAGACTACGTAGACAGCATATTACCCACACTTACAATAGTGACCAACGTATTTATGTGGATTGGGAAATACCCATTAGTGTTCATAGGTACGATATATAACACTAACGTAATGACATGTACTAAGTGAATTTATGATGACGACATACACCCTTGTGCAAATTAATTGAAACAACTTTAGTTTTCTTTCTGTCACCATACGACCCACTGGAGTGACAGGTTGTAATCGATTTCTATTTGTTCCTCAGATTAGTTCATTTACAGTGGTGTGAAGTAATAGGAATCTATTTTCGGGGTGGATGATGAAATTTATTTGACCTTGAAAAATATTGCGTCATCTGTAATTTCATCAGATTTTTATCACACCCTGACACTATTCTCTCGACTGTCGATTAGATGTCTCCAAAAAAAAGGTTAGGAAGGAAACCCTCATCAATATCGGAAAAAGCCATAACAGCTAAGTTATATATAATGGTTTTAGAAGTAATATTGATGGCAACCATGTGAGAGAAGCAAGAACATGCTCAACTATTTCTTTTTTTAATTTTATTAGTCCATCAGAATTCTATCGTGAAGGATTGATTCCAAGAGAAACTTCCATGGATACCAAAATATGTGGATATTCAAGTCCTTATATGAAATGGTGAATTGATTTACATCTAACATTAGCACTTCTCCTAGTATGCTTAAAATTGTTTCAAGATGCTTTATAAAACCTAATAAACACTATCTAAATATCTCGTAGGGTGAAAACGTTTGCTTTCCGACAATGTGATCCAGGTTCGAATCTCACCATAATCAATTTGTCAGGAAGGCGATTTTTATTTTATTTTATCGGCTTCCCAGCGAGCGGCACCATTTCAAAGTGACTGAAAAACATCCTACATGTTTACCCAAGTCTTGTGAATGAAATTTGGTAGACGTAACTATTTGGGAGCTGTCGATTATTATGTTAGAACGCATTCGCAAGTCATCGTGACTGAAGATTTAACGTTACGAGCATTGTTCAGACTGTTGATCACGCCAAAGAATACATTCTTTCCCAGAAACTATAACTACAGTCCGCTCAGTATAGCTGAAAAAAAAAGTTAACTGTGTGGACGCTTGCAAAAGGGAATGGTTAACTTCCCTAGAGGATAGACATACTCGGATACTAGCAGCAATCATTATATAAGGTTGGTGCAAAAATGATGTCGTTTTCTCACATAGAAACATATGTGAGAATACGACATTATTTTTGAAACAACCACATATATTTGTGTCGTGGAATAGCTGAAAACCTCCACAAGATTGGCTGGTCTAAGACTAAACAGTGCTCTCTCTTTCTTAGAAAACGATTAACTGTTTACTACATTAGCGTGTGTTCTCAACCGTGTACCATATTATTCTCCGGAATAAACTACTTATTAATATTAACTGTGTGGACGCGGGCAAAAGGGATTCGTTAGACACCCTAGTGAACAGACATATTCGGATACCAGCGGCCAGCGATTATATATATATTTGTGTTGTGGAATAGCTGAACACCCCCACAAGATTGTCTGGTCTAAGTCTATTTAAACAGTACTCTCTCTTTCTGAGAAAACGATTAACTGTTTATTGTGTTAATCTGTGTTCCCAACCGTGGGCCATATTATTATCCGAAATAAACTTTTTATTTTCCATATGCGTGTCAAACTTTCCTATTTACGACGCAATATAATTATTACTGATATCAATATTTGTACATACTAGGGAGTTGATAGGAGCTCAAGGATTCAAGGGGGCGATGATCTAAATATTTTTATGATCCCTAAGTTAAACGAATATTATATTAATATTTTGACATTCATGATTCAAGAGATACTTGAGAAAATCTAAAAAAGAATCTGTATTATACCGACACACATTATCTGAGATATTTTCTTGACACTTTGACCTGAGTTTTGTTCCACTAGGGTATTCAGATGTTGATTGCCAATTGCTGATCGACATCCTCTACCACCTTAATCTTCAAGATTCGTATCCCCACTGGGGAACTTCAGAAACCTACGCCATACAATACGATCAGAAGTGGATCCTTCACACCAGGCTCTGCATGTGTCGATAGCTGTTGCAGAAGCTTTATGACGAAGCTGGGATTTATGCAATAAAGTAAATCCCTCTCTTCTTTTAATGATGAAGATGAGGGGGCGTATAATGTTTAAATTGTGAAAAAGATTGATATAAAATTAACAAAGAGGATTTTATCAGGAGTTATATATTCTTTTTTCAAAGATTATAATAATATTTCAGAATACAATTAAAATTTTATATACTCGCGTATCCTGCGACTTTTGGAGACCTCATTTTGAAGGTAATTTTAAGGTGGTCGCAACATACACGAGATATAAAATTATGGTACGTAGTGCTGGCTCTGGCTACGCCGTTGACCATATATATATATATATATATATATATATATATATATATATATATATATATCCATTTACTGTAGTCAAATTAACTTCAAAATTATCTCTTCAAAAGTCGCATGATACGCGGGTATATACAGTAGATAAATAATGAACAGACTGCGATAGATAGATAGATAGATAGATAGATAGATACCGTATATACTCGCGCATCCTGCGACTTTTGTAGACCTAATTTTTAAGCTAATTTTAAGGGGGTCGCACAATGCATGAAACATAAAATTAGCGTATGTCCTGCTGGCCCTGTCTACGCCGGTGACCAAACTCTATATCAATTTACTGTAGTCAAAAAGTACAGCTATATTTAAAATAAACATGATTTTGATAAAACTAATGTTTTATTTAACTGTATCCAATACTAATGCATGTAATAGTCACATATTAGTATCGTATTATAAAATACAAACATGGCGAATATGCATCTTTTGTATTGTTTATGTTTATAAGATGTTTAGCTGTTTCTCGTTTGGTTGTTTATGGCTGGACGCGTTTACACATCGAGTATAGCGTTACTAACGATACTTTTATCATTCTCTTTGACTTTTTGAACTTATGTAACTAGTAGATGGAGAGAAATAAAGAGATAGAGGAAAATGGTTAGTTTATTGCAATTTGGTCTCCCTAAAAAGCAACCTGCTTGAGATACATGATAAAATAATTTTTTATAAGTGAAATTTTGGGGGGTTGCACCGTAGGCGAGAACTCGCGTTAGACGAGTCTATAAGGTATTAAACGTGTGTCTGTGTGTTTGATTGTATATGTGCGTGCGTGTGCTTGTCTGAGGATGATTGTATCCCTCGTCTGTATTAAGTCATCTAATGTGTAGGTAACTTTTTTTCTTTTGGTGTGAATCCATCATTCGTCCCGTGAAGGGCTTTTCAATCTCAGGTATTGCTGGGTAAAAGTATCCTTAAAGTACGAAATCTCGCGTTACACGAGTATATATGGTACTTGCTTATTATTGCATATAGTACAGCGGGTAGCTGAAATACCTCCGACCTGTATCGTACGACGATAGTTAGGCAAGTGGTTATAATTTCTTCATCTGGCTTTACCATTTATTTTCGGATACCATCAGTTGCCTTCATGGTTTGGATCAATGCGTACAATGCGTTTGTTGTCGAATTGTTTAATTAGTTTTAAATATAAAATTTTCTTCTGAAACGAAACTTTCAACACATAAGACAATTACGATTACAACACGCGAGAATCGAACAGACGAAAAACACAAGATTTTTAAAACTTCACAATAACTAAGAAGCGTAGAAATGCAGCCACACATCACGTTTACCAAGTTGGGTTACATTTGGAAGACCAACGCTACATTTTAAATTAAATCTCTTCTCATTAGCCTTCCTCAGGTGTTTACCGATCCAATTAACATTCAGGGAATATCGAACTGGACCCTTTATTAAATCTATGGCAGCGTTAGGCGTGCGGGGAGCCTAATAAAAATAACTTATAAAAATGAAACCCCAATATCAAAAAGGAAAGTTCATCATGAAAGTATTTACAGAAAAAGGTATAAGGAAGCTACGCCATGACGGTGGGAAAGTTTGCTAAAGTCTTAGTGGTAGCCACTGGATAATATTGATTTAGTATCCACTGTAGTTTTGTCTTTGCTTTACTAGGTTATAATGGTATGTTACGAGTGAGTAGATAGTAGCAGTCTTGTTGATAGAGAAACAAATATGTATCCATTTATTGTGAGGTAGAAATTAAACATGGCTGTATCCCGCTTACGTAGCGACCATCTAGTATCCCATTCAATTGAACTGAATGTTGTTCTCTTTCCAATATTCATGTCTATAGATATCTCGTCGACAGACACCTGGAGAAAACCGAAGAGCACAACGGCCGAAACGTTGTGATACAAAAAAAAGGAATAGGGATATTAGTCCTAATATAAATAATACAAAGTGTGACAAAATACCTCGCACATTTTAAACTGTCATCTGCGTGATGCTAGTGAATTTAAAAAAAAAGTAGCAAAAAGGTTCCCATCTAGGTAAAATCTTACCATTTCTTTTCGGATAACATCAGTTATCTTCATAGCTTGGACCAGTGCATACCGTGCGTTTGCTGTTGAAAGGTTTAAGACTGATGAATCTGTAATTGTAACATTTTCGTGCTCATTTCATAGCAAGTCGGAATGATGCTGTTCCGGGTAAAAAAAAATCAGTAATAATATAGGTTGAAAAATATTCAGGGACACAAGTTAAGCGCTTAAATGAAAGCCACCTGGAAGACCTCAAATTGCCTGAACTTTTTAGACGTCTAGAAATCGTCTTCAACAGTGTATGGCGAATTTGGAGAGTGTCATTTTCAAAATCAAATGAATGAAAACCGTAGCCTTTTATTTAAATATCAAATATTTTTAATAACATTTACTTTTGTCTTTTTGTCAACTTTTAAAATGTGGGAGGTATTTCTGCCGCACCATTTATAAATAAATAAATAATGATAACTCTTTCCCCCAGAAATGAAGAAAATTATTTTTACTGTTGCTTAATTATTGCCCAGCATGTTTCCACTGTTTCTAAATCTGTACTACTCGTCCCAAGGATTGAACTTACAAATTCGCAACGCTTTAATACACTAGGTTTATGTCCGATGGGATAATCCTGAAGTAAGCCGAACAATAATTGAGCAATACTCAAGAGCACAAGACGCGATCTCTCCTGACATAGACAGTGGAACGAGGGCAATCTATCTCGTAGATTAAAATATTCCATGGATGTTAGAGACCTGAAGAAGGCCAGGATATACAACGACCGAAATATTGTAACAATAAAGATGAGGACATTAGTCTGAATGTAATTAATGATAACTCCTCCT
Source organism: Acanthosepion lycidas (assembly GCA_963932145.1). Classification (NCBI taxonomy): domain Eukaryota; kingdom Metazoa; phylum Mollusca; class Cephalopoda; order Sepiida; family Sepiidae; genus Acanthosepion; species Acanthosepion lycidas. Next base: position 76,846,643 of record OZ010607.1, on the reverse strand, counting down.
CATCTCAGAAATTCAAATAGAAACTAGCCCAGATTTTTAAAAGGATGTGTTACAAGTAGCAAATTCAAAATTTAATAGCATTATTTTTTTTTAAAGTAGTCAAATCTATCAGCTCTGAGCACATCTGATCGACTCTTCGAGTATTCACGTGTGTGTGTGTGTGTGTGTGTGTGTGTGTGTGTGTGTGTGTGTGTGTGTTCGGTATGATGTGCTAAAAATCAAATTATTACGCTGGAAAAAAAAACAACGTGTTTGTAGGTTGACAAAAAAACAACTTACAAGTGTAAGTTATTTTGGAAAAACGCCACGTTAGCTGACGTCAGAAGACGAACTCTTGTACCTGTGACATAAGCTAAATCACTTACCTGAGTTTATCATTCATCTAATTTTTTTTTTAGTTCTTTCAGCGTGAACTACTTATTCACAAAAATGAGTAATGACACATTGAAAACAAATAAACAAATTATTATATAATAGTCTAGAGTAAAATATTCTTAAATAACATTTTGCTATTTACCGTATATTTTCACATGTAAGGCGACTTTTAAACCCTAAAAATCGCCCCCCCCCCCCAAAAAAAGGGGTTGTCTTATACAACAGTTACAAAAAGCTAACCTTAAACCATGTGGTGTATCGGCACTGGTAAGCAGGCTAGTATGCTTGTGTCATGGATCGCGGTAGGCTAATAACTAGCCTCGTTATGTTAAATATCGATGTACATATTTCTAATTGAAACATTCCACATTATAATGTTTTAGTAAAGTTATAAATGTAATAAAAATATTTTTCCTTCTTGAATTCACATTAAAATGCGATATTCAAGAGATGATTACGCAACAATTTGCAAGTAACACGCAAAAGTTTCAAATAACCTTAACGAATCTTAACGTTTTTGATTTGTAGAGCTGTGTCTGCGTTCACACCAATCAATATTTCTCGTAGTAGTGAGTGGTGCAATGGATTATGGGCCCGGAAAGGGAAATCGGAGAGCCGAGTACAAATTCTAGTCGGGTTCTTACAAATTCGCAACGCTTTAATACATGTCCTATGGGATAATCCTTTATTGGATAATCTTGTAGTACAGATTTACTTGACCCCCACCTCATTGAGTCAGGTTGTGATACAAGGTCATTTTTTTACGTGTTTTCACTCGGGCCGATCGTCCAAGCTTGTCTTAGCTAGTCATAGCTTGTCCAAACTGGTCAGATATGGTTTAAGCTAGTCATAGCTGGTCCATGCTGGTCTGAGCCGGTCCAAGCTAGTCATAGCTGTGATACTACCAGCACAGGGACGGCTCCCTGCACTCCGCAAGTATCAGAGTATGCAAACCAATGGACAGAGCGACTAAACCAAATGATTTTCTAAGCACAGCTTAGATGTGGTACAAGGCCAAAAGAATGAGGCACCAATGGGGATTGAACTCACTACTCAGTTGTAGTAGTTCTAGAGAGACATGCACGTTAACCATTACAACACGTCGGGGTGCCTTAGGTTTTCTAAGCGTAGCTTAGATGTGGCACAAAGCCGAAAGTAGGTGGCGCCGAGTGAGAATCAAACTCACTAAATCATAATTGTACTAGCGAGACAAGCTTGTTAACCATTACACCGCCTGGAGATGCCAAGAGTGATTTTTCAAGTGTAGCTTAGATGTGGCACAAGGCCGAAAGTGAGGATCGAACTCACTATTCGGTCGTAACAAGCTCATTAAACATAACACCATGTCGAAGTGCCGAAAGGATAATCGTGAAGTAAGCCGAACAATAATTGCCAAATACTAAAGAGCACAAGACGCGATCTCTCCTGACATAGACAGTGGAACGACGGCAATCTATCTCGTAGATTAAAATATTCCATGGATGTTACCAGAGACCTGAAGAAGGCCAGGATATACAACGACCGAAATATTGTAACAATAAAGATGAGGACATTAGTCTGAATGTAATTAATGATAACTCCTCCTCATCTCAGACATTCAAATAGAAACTAACCAAGGGCTGCTTTCCATTTTCTCTCTTTCCTTTCTTTCCTTTTATTTACTATGTTCCTTCAGGACGTAGGCGATAATGGATCTCCACTTCTTACTATCCCTTTAAGATCCTTCCCTCTGCCAACTCCCACGTTCTGTCATCCACTGGCTTAAGCCTGCTAGGTATGTCATGGGCTAATTTCCCTTGTCTTTTCTATTACTATTACTAGTGGAAATAAAGAAAATATTACTACTACTAATACTACTAATGGAAATAAAGCAATTGAAATGAAGATGAAAGAAATCCTAGTGAAAAATGAAGAATACTTGACAATGCTTGATCTAATGAAAATTGCAGATAATATTACTAGTACTAATACTACTAGTGGAAAGAAAGCAATTGAAATGAAGATGAAAGAAATCCTATTGAAAAATGAAGAATGCTTGACAATGCTTGATCTAATGAAAATTGCAGATAATATTACTACTACTAATACTACTAGTGGAAATAAAGCAATTGAAATGAAGATGAAAGAAATCCTAGTGAAAAATGAAGAATCCTTGACAATGCTTGATCTAATGAAAATTGCAGATAATATTACTACTAATAATACTACTAGTGGAAATAAAGCAATTGAAATGAAGATGAAAGAAATCCTAGTGAAAAATGAAGAACACTTGACAATGCTTGATCTAATGAAAATTGCAGATAATATAACTACTACTAATACTACTAGTGGAAATAAAGCAATTGAAATGAAGATGAAAGAAATCCTAGTGAAAAATGAAGAATGTTTGACAATGCTTGATCTAATGAAAATTGCAGATAATATTACTACTACTAATACTACTAGTGGAAATAAAGCAATTGAAATGAAGATGAAAGAAATCCTAGTGAAAAATGAAGAATGCTTGACAATGCTTGATCTAATGAAAATAGCAGATAATATTACTACTACTAATACTACTAGTGGAAATAAAGCAAATGAAATGAAGATGAAAGAAATACTAGTGAAAAATGAAGATTACTTGACACGGCTTGATCTAATGAAAATAGCAGATAATATTACTACTACTAATACTACTAGTGGAAATAAAGCAATTGAAATAAAGATGAAAGAAATCCTAGTGAAAAATGAAGAATGCTTGACAATGCTTGATCTAATGAAAATTGCAGATAATATTACTACTAATAATACTACTAGTGGAAATAAAGCAATTGAAATAAAGATGAAAGAAATCCTAGTGAAAAATGAAGAATGCTTGACAATGCTAGATCTAATGAAAAATTGCAGATAATATTACTACTACTAATACTACTAGTGGAAATAAAGCAATTGAAATGAAGATGAAAGAAATCCTAGTGAAAAATGAAGAATCCTTGACAATGCTTGATCTAATGAAAATTGCAGATAATATTACTACTACTAATACTATTAGTGGAAATAAAGCAATTGAAATAAAGATGAAAGAAATCCTAGTGAAAAATGAAGAATGCTTGACAATGCTTGATCTAATGAAAATTGCAGATAATATTACTACTACTAATACTACTAGTGGAAATAAAGCAATTGAAATGAAGATGAAAGAAATCCTAGTGAAAAATGAAGAATGATTGACAATGCTTGATCTAATGAAAATTGCAGATAATATTACTACTACTAATACTACTAGTGGAAATAAAGCAATTGAAATGAAGATGAAAGAAATCCTAGTGAAAAATGAAGAATCCTTGACAATGCTTGATCTAATGAAAATTGCAGATAATATTACTACTAATAATACTACTAGTGGAAATAAAGCAATTGAAATGAAGATGAAAGAAATCCTAGTGAAAAATGAAGAATACTTGACAATGCTGGATCTAATGAAAATTGCAGATAATATTACTAGTACTAATACTACTAGTGGAAAGAAAGCAATTGAAATGAAGATGAAAGAAATCCTATTGAAAAATGAAGAATGCTTGACAATGCTTGATCTAATGAAAATTGCAGATAATATTACTACTACTAATACTACTAGTGGAAATAAAGCAATTGAAATGAAGATGAAAGAAATCCTAGTGAAAAATGAAGAATCCTTGACAATGCTTGATCTAATGAAAATTGCAGATAATATTACTACTAATAATACTACTAGTGGAAATAAAGCAATTGAAATGAAGATGAAAGAAATCCTAGTGAAAAATGAAGAACACTTGACAATGCTTGATCTAATGAAAATTGCAGATAATATAACTACTACTAATACTACTAGTGGAAATAAAGCAATTGAAATGAAGATGAAAGAAATCCTAGTGAAAAATGAAGAATGTTTGACAATGCTTGATCTAATGAAAATTGCAGATAATATTACTACTACTAATACTACTAGTGGAAATAAAGCAATTGAAATGAAGATGAAAGAAATCCTAGTGAAAAATGAAGAATCCTTGACAATGCTTGATCTAATGAAAATTGCAGATAATATTACAACTACTAATACTACTAATGGAAATAAAGCAATTGAAATGAAGATGAAAGAAATCCTAGTGAAAAATGAAGAATACTTGACAATGCTTGATCTAATGAAAATTGCAGATAATATTACTACTACTAATACTACTAGTGGAAAGAAAGCAATTGAAATGAAGATGAAAGAAATCCTAGTGAAAAATGAAGAATCCTTGACAATGCTTGATCTAATGAAAATTGCAGATAATATTACTACTAATAATACTACTAGTGGAAATAAAGCAATTGAAATGAAGATGAAAGAAATCCTAGTGAAAAATGAAGAACACTTGACAATGCTTGATCTAATGAAAATTGCAGATAATATAACTACTACTAATACTACTAGTGGAAATAAAGCAATTGAAATGAAGATGAAAGAAATCCTAGTGAAAAATGAAGAATGTTTGACAATGCTTGATCTAATGAAAATTGCAGATAATATTACTACTACTAATACTACTAATGGAAATAAAGCAATTGAAATGAAGATGAAAGAAATCCTAGTGAAAAATGAAGAATACTTGACAATGCTTGATCTAATGAAAATTGCAGATAATATTACTACTACTAATACTACTAGTGGAAAGAAAGCAATTGAAATGAAGATGAAAGAAATCCTAGTGAAAAATGAAGAATCCTTGACAATGCTTGATCTAATGAAAATTGCAGATAATATTACTACTAATAATACTACTAGTGGAAATAAAGCAATTGAAATGAAGATGAAAGAAATCCTAGTGAAAAATGAAGAACACTTGACAATGCTTGATCTAATGAAAATTGCAGATAATATAACTACTACTAATACTACTAGTGGAAATAAAGCAATTGAAATGAAGATGAAAGAAATCCTAGTGAAAAATGAAGAATGTTTGACAATGCTTGATCTAATGAAAATTGCAGATAATATTACTACTACTAATACTACTAGTGGAAATAAAGCAATTGAAATGAAGATGAAAGAAATCCTAGTGAAAAATGAAGAATCCTTGACAATGCTTGATCTAATGAAAATTGCAGATAATATTACAACTACTAATACTACTAATGGAAATAAAGCAATTGAAATGAAGATGAAAGAAATCCTAGTGAAAAATGAAGAATACTTGACAATGCTTGATCTAATGAAAATTGCAGATAATATTACTACTACTAATACTACTAGTGGAAATAAAGCAATTGAAATGAAGATGAAAGAAATCCTAGTGAAAAATGAAGAATCCTTGACAATGCTTGATCTAATGAAAATTGCAGATAATATTACTACTAATAATACTACTAGTGGAAATAAAGCAATTGAAATGAAGATGAAAGAAATCCTAGTGAAAAATGAAGAATACTTGACAATGCTGGATCTAATGAAAATTGCAGATAATATTACTAGTACTAATACTACTAGTGGAAAGAAAGCAATTGAAATGAAGATGAAAGAAATCCTATTGAAAAATGAAGAATGCTTGACAATGCTTGATCTAATGAAAATTGCAGATAATATTACTACTACTAATACTACTAGTGGAAATAAAGCAATTGAAATGAAGATGAAAGAAATCCTAGTGAAAAATGAAGAATCCTTGACAATGCTTGATCTAATGAAAATTGCAGATAATATTACTACTAATAATACTACTAGTGGAAATAAAGCAATTGAAATGAAGATGAAAGAAATCCTAGTGAAAAATGAAGAACACTTGACAATGCTTGATCTAATGAAAATTGCAGATAATATAACTACTACTAATACTACTAGTGGAAATAAAGCAATTGAAATGAAGATGAAAGAAATCCTAGTGAAAAATGAAGAATGTTTGACAATGCTTGATCTAATGAAAATTGCAGATAATATTACTACTACTAATACTACTAGTGGAAATAAAGCAATTGAAATGAAGATGAAAGAAATCCTAGTGAAAAATGAAGAATGCTTGACAATGCTTGATCTAATGAAAATAGCAGATAATATTACTACTACTAATACTACTAGTGGAAATAAAGCAAATGAAATGAAGATGAAAGAAATACTAGTGAAAAATGAAGATTACTTGACACGGCTTGATCTAATGAAAATAGCAGATAATATTACTACTACTAATACTACTAGTGGAAATAAAGCAATTGAAATAAAGATGAAAGAAATCCTAGTGAAAAATGAAGAATGCTTGACAATGCTTGATCTAATGAAAATTGCAGATAATATTACTACTAATAATACTACTAGTGGAAATAAAGCAATTGAAATAAAGATGAAAGAAATCCTAGTGAAAAATGAAGAATGCTTGACAATGCTAGATCTAATGAAAAATTGCAGATAATATTACTACTACTAATACTACTAGTGGAAATAAAGCAATTGAAATGAAGATGAAAGAAATCCTAGTGAAAAATGAAGAATCCTTGACAATGCTTGATCTAATGAAAATTGCAGATAATATTACTACTACTAATACTATTAGTGGAAATAAAGCAATTGAAATAAAGATGAAAGAAATCCTAGTGAAAAATGAAGAATGCTTGACAATGCTTGATCTAATGAAAATTGCAGATAATATTACTACTACTAATACTACTAGTGGAAATAAAGCAATTGAAATGAAGATGAAAGAAATCCTAGTGAAAAATGAAGAATGATTGACAATGCTTGATCTAATGAAAATTGCAGATAATATTACTACTATTAATACTACTAGTGGAAATAAAGCAATTGAAATAAAGAGGAAAGAAATCCTAGTGAAAAATGAAGAATGCTTGACAATGCTTGATCTAATGAAAATTGCCGATAATATTACTACTACTAATACTACTAGTGGAAATAAAGCAATTGAAATGAAGATGAAAGAAATCCTAGTGAAAAATGAAGAATGCTTGACAATGCTTGAGCTAATGAAAATAGCAGATAATATTACTACTACTAATACTACTAGTGGAAATAAAGCAAATGAAATGAAGATGAAAGAAATACTAGTGAAAAATGAAGATTACTTGACACGGCTTGATCTAATGAAAATAGCAGATAATATTACTACTACTAATACTACTAGTGGAAATAAAGCAATTGAAATAAAGATGAAAGAAATCCTAGTGAAAAATGAAGAATGCTTGACAATGCTTGATCTAATGAAAATCTCAGATAATATTACTACTACTAATACTACTAGTGGAAATAAAGCAATTGAAATAAAGATGAAAGAAATCCTAGTGAAAAATGAAGAATGCTTGACAATGCTTGATCTAATGAAAATTGCAGATAATATTACTACTACTAATACTACTAGTGGAAATAAAGCAATTGAAATGAAGATGAAAGAAATCCTAGTGAAAAATGAAGAATGCTTGACAATGCTTGATCTAATGAAAATAGCAGATAATATTACTACTACTAATACAACTAGTGGAAATAAAGCAAATGAAATGAAGATGAAAGAAATACTAGTGAAAAATGAAGATTACTTGACACGGCTTGATCTAATGAAAATAGCAGATAATATTACTACTACTAATACTACTAGTGGAAATAAAGCAATTGAAATAAAGATGAAAGAAATCCTAGTGAAAAATGAAGAATGCTTGACAATGCTTGATCTAATGAAATTTGCCGATAATATTACTACTACTAATACTACTAGTGGAAATAAAGCAATTGAAATGAAGATGAAAGAAATCCTAGTGAAAAATGAAGAATGCTTGACAATGCTAGATCTAATGAAAAATTGCAGATAATATTACTACTACTAATACTACTAGTGGAAATAAAGCAATTGAAATGAAGATGAAAGAAATCCTAGTGAAAAATGAAGAATCCTTGACAATGCTTGATCTAATGAAAATTGCAGATAATATTACTACTACTAATACTATTAGTGGAAATAAAGCAATTGAAATAAAGATGAAAGAAATCCTAGTGAAAAATGAAGAATGCTTGACAATGCTTAATCTAATGAAAATTGCAGATAATATTACTACTACTAATACTACTAGTGGAAATAAAGCAATTGAAATGAAGATGAAAGAAATCCTAGTGAAAAATGAAGAATGATTGACAATGCTTGATCTAATGAAAATTGCAGATAATATTACTACTACTAATACTACTAGTGGAAATAAAGCAATTGAAATAAAGAGGAAAGAAATCCTAGTGAAAAATGAAGAATGCTTGACAATGCTTGATCTAATGAAAATTGCCGATAATATTACTACTACTAATACTACTAGTGGAAATAAAGCAATTGAAATGAAGATGAAAGAAATCCTAGTGAAAAATGAAGAATGCTTGACAATGCTTGATCTAATGAAAATAGCAGATAATATTACTACTACTAATACTACTAGTGGAAATAAAGCAAATGAAATGAAGATGAAAGAAATACTAGTGAAAAATGAAGATTACTTGACACGGCTTGATCTAATGAAAATAGCAGATAATATTACTACTACTAATACTACTAGTGGAAATAAAGCAATTGAAATAAAGATGAAAGAAATCCTAGTGAAAAATGAAGAATGCTTGACAATGCTTGATCTAATGAAAATTGCAGATAATATTACTACTACTAATACTACTAGTGGAAATAAAGCAATTGAAATGAAGATGAAAGAAATCCTAGTGAAAAATGAAGAATGCTTGACAATGCTTGATCTAATGAAAATAGCAGATAATATTACTACTACTAATACTACTAGTGGAAATAAAGCAAATGAAATGAAGATGAAAGAAATACTAGTGAAAAATGAAGATTACTTGACACGGCTTGATCTAATGAAAATAGCAGATAATATTACTACTACTAATACTACTAGTGGAAATAAAGCAATTGAAATAAAGATGAAAGAAATCCTAGTGAAAAATGAAGAATGCTTGACAATGCTTGATCTAATGAAATTTGCCGATAATATTACTACTACTAATACTACTAGTGGAAATAAAGCAATTGAAATGAAGATGAAAGAAATCCTAGTGAAAAATGAAGAATGCTTGACAATTCTTGATCTAATGAAAATAGCAGATAATATTACTACTACTAATACTACTAGTGGAAATAAAGCAAATGAAATGAAGATGAAAGAAATACTAGTGAAAAATGAAGATTACTTGACACGGCTTGATCTAATGAAAATAGCAGATAATATTACTACTACTAATACTACTAGTGGAAATAAAGCAATTGAAATAAAGATGAAAGAAATCCTAGTGAAAAATGAAGAATGCTTGACAATGCTTGATCTAATGAAATTTGCCGATAATATTACTACTACTAATACTACTAGTGGAAATAAAGCAATTGAAATGGAGATGAAAGAAATCCTAGTGAAAAATGAAGAATGCTTGACAATGCTTGATCTAATGAAAATAGCAGATAATATTACTACTACTAATACTACTAGTGGAAATAAAGCAATTGAAATAAAGATGAAAGAAATCCTAGTGAAAAATGAAGAATGCTTGACAATGCTTGATCTAATGAAAATAGCAGATAATATTACTACTACTAATACTACTAGTGGAAATAAAGCAATTGAAATAAAGATGAAAGAGATCCTAGTGAAAAATGAAGAATGCTTGACAATGCTTGATCTAATGAAAATTGCCGATAATATTACTACTACTAATACTACTAGTGGAAATAAAGCAATTGAAATGAAGATGAAAGAAATCCTAGTGAAAAATGAAGAATGCTTGACAATGCTTGATCTAATGAAAATAGCAGATAATATTACTACTACTAATACTACTAGTGGAAATAAAGCAATTGAAATAAAGATGAAAGAAATCCTAGTGAAAAATGAAGAATGCTTGACAATGCTTGATCTAATGAAAATAGCAGATAATATTACTACTACTAATACTACTAGTGGAAATAAAGCAATTGAAATAAAGATGAAAGAGATCCTAGTGAAAAATGAAGAATGCTTGACAATGCTTGATCTAATGAAAATTGCCGATAATATTACTACTACTAATACTACTAGTGGAAATAAAGCAATTGAAATGAAGATGAAAGAAATCCTAGTGAAAAATGAAGAATGCTTGACAATGCTTGATCTAATGAAAATTGCAGATAATATTACTACTACTAATACTACTAGTGGAAATAAAGCAATTGAAATGAAGATGAAAGAAATCCTAGTGAAAAATGAAGAATGCTTGACAATGCTTGATCTAATGAAAATAGCAGAAAATATTACTACTACTAATACTACTAGTGGAAATAAAGCAATTGAAATAAAGATGAAAGAAATCCTAGTGAAAAATGAAGAATGCTTGACAATGCTTGATCTAATGAAAATTTCAGATAATATTACTACTACTAATACTACTAGTGGAAATAAAGCAATTGAAATAAAGATGAAAGAAATCCTAGTGAAAAATGAAGAATGCTTGACAATGCTTGATCTAATGAAAATTGCAGATAATATTACTACTACTAATACTACTAGTGGAAATAAAGCAATTGAAATGAAGATGAAAGAAATCCTAGTGAAAAATGAAGAATGCTTGGCAATGCTTGATCTAATGAAAATTGCAGATAATATTACTACTACTAATAATACTAGTGGAAATAAAGCAATTGAAATAAAGATGAAAGAAATCCTAGTGAAAAATGAAGAATGCTTGACAATGCTTGATCTAATGAAAATAGCAGATAATATTACTACTACTAATACTACTAGTGGAAATAAAGCAATTGAAATAAAGATGAAAGAAATCCTAGTGAAAAATGAAGAATGCTTGACAATGCTTGATCTAATGAAAATTGCCGATAATATTACTACTACTAATACTACTAGTGGAAATAAAGCAATTGAAATGAAGATGAAAGAAATCCTAGTGAAAAATGAAGAATGCTTGACAATGCTTGATCTAATGAAAATTGCAGATAATATTACTACTACTAATACTACTAGTGGAAATAAAGCAATTGAAATGAAGATGAAAGAAATCCTAGTGAAAAATGAAGAATGCTTGACAATACTTGATCTAATGAAAATTGCCGATAATATTACTACTACTAATACTACTAGTGGAAATAAAGCAAATGAAATGAAGATGAAAGAAATACTAGTGAAAAATGAAGAATGCTTGACAATGCTTGATCTAATGAAAATTGCAGATAATATTACTACTACTAATACTACTAGTGGAAATAAAGCAAATGAAATGAAGATGAAAGAAATCCTAGTGAAAAATGAAGAATGCTTGACAATGCTTGATCTAATGAAAATTGCAGATAATATTACTACTACTAATACTACTAGTGGAAATAAAGCAAATGAAATGAAGATGAAAGAAATCCTAGTGAAAAATGAAGAATGCTTGACAATGCTTGATCTAATGAAAATTGCAGATAATATTACTACTACTAATACTACTAGTGGAAATAAAGCAATTGAAATGAAGATGAAAGAAATCCTAGTGAAAAATGAAGAATGCTTGACAATGCTTGATCTAATGAAAATTGCAGATAATATTACTACTACTAATACTACTAGTGGAAATAAAGCAATTGAAATGAAGATGAAAGAAATCCTAGTGAAAAATGAAGAATGCTTGACAATGCTTGATCTAATGAAAATTGCAGATAATATTACTACGACTAATACTACTAGTGGAAATAAAGCAAATGAAATGAAGATGAAAGAAATACTAGTGAAAAATGAAGATTATTTGACACGGCTTGATCTAATGAAAATAGCAGATAATATTACTACTACTAATACTACTAGTGGAAATAAAGCAATTGAAATGAAGATGAAAGAAATCCTAGTGAAAAATGAAGAATGCTTGACAATGCTTGATCTAATGAAAATTGCAGATAATATTGCTACTACTAATACTACTAGTGGAAATAAAGCAATTGAAATGAAGATGAAAGAAATCCTAGTGAAAAATGAAGAATGCTTGACAATGCTTGATCTAATGAAAATTGCAGATAATATTACTACGACTAATACTACTAGTGGAAATAAAGCAAATGAAATGAAGATGAAAGAAATACTAGTGAAAAATGAAGATTATTTGACACGGCTTGATCTAATGAAAATAGCAGATAATATTACTACTACTAATACTACTAGTGGAAATAAAGCAATTGAAATGAAGATGAAAGAAATCCTAGTGAAAAATGAAGAATGCTTGACAATGCTTGATCTAATGAAAATTGCAGATAATATTGCTACTACTAATACTACTAGTGGAAATAAAGCAATTGAAATGAAGATGAAAGAAATCCTAGTGAAAAATGAAGAATGCTTGACAATGCTTGATCTAATGAAAATAGCAGATAATATTACTACTACTAATACTACTAGTGGAAATAAAGCAATTGAAATGAAGATGAAAGAAATCCTAGTGAAAAATGAAGAATGATTGACAATGCTTGATCTATTGAAAATTGCAGATAATATTACTACTACTAATACTACTAGTGGAAATAAAGCAATTGAAATGAAGATGAAAGAAATCCTAGTGAAAAATGAAGAATGCTTGACAATGCTTGATCTAATGAAAATTGCAGATAATATTACTACTACTAATACTACTAGTGGAAATAAAGCAATTGAAATAAAGATGAAAGAAATCCTAGTGAAAAATGAAGAATGCTTGACAATGCTTGATCTAATGAAAATTGCAGATAATATTACTACTACTAATACTACTTGTGGAAATAAAGCAATTGAAATGAAGATGAAAGAAATCCTAGTGAAAAATGAAGAATGCTTGACAATGCTTGATCTAATGAAAATAGCAGATAATATTACTACTACTAATACTACTAGTGGAAATAAAGCAACTGAAATGAAGATGAAAGAAATCCTAGTGAAAAATGAAGAATGCTTGACAATGCTTGATCTAATGAAAATAGCAGATAATATTACTACTACTAATACTACTAGTGGAAATAAAGCAATTGAAATGAAGATGAAAGAAATCCTAGTGAAAAATGAAGAATACTTGACAATGCTTGATCTAATGAAAATTGCAGATAATATTGCTACTACTAATACTACTAGTGGAAATAAAGCAATTGAAATGAAGATGAAAGAAATCCTAGTGAAAAATGAAGAATGCTTGACAATGCTTGATCTAATGAAAATAGCAGATAATATTAGTACTACTAATACTACTAGTGGAAATAAAGCAATTGAAATGAAGATGAAAGAAATCCTAGTGAAAAATGAAGAATGCTTGACAATGCTTGATCTAATGAAAATAGCAGATAATATTAGTACTACTAATACTACTAGTGGAAATAAAGCAATTGAAATGAAGATGAAAGAAATCCTAGTGAAAAATGAAGAATGCTTGACAATGCTTGATCTAATGAAAATAGCAGATAATATTACTACTACTAATACTACTAGTGGAAATAAAGCAATTGAAATGAAGATGAAAGAAATCCTAGTGAAAAATGAAGAATGCTTGACAATGATTGATCTAATGAAAATAGCAGATAATATTACTACTACTAATACTACTAGTGGAAATAAATCAATTGAAATGAAGATGAAAGAAATCCTAGTGAAAAATGAAGAATACTTGACAATGCTGGATCTAATGAAAATTGCAGATAATATTACTACTACTAATACTACTAGTGGAAATAAAGCAATTGAAATGAAGATGAAAGAAATCCTAGTGAAAAATGAAGAATACTTGACAATGCTTGATCTAATGAAAATTGCAGATAATATTACTACGACTAATACTACTAGTGGAAATAAAGCAAATGAAATGAAGATGAAAGAAATACTAGTGAAAAATGAAGATTACTTGACACGGCTTGATCTAATGAAAATAGCAGATAATATTACTACTACTAATACTACTAGTGGAAATAAAGCAATTGAAATGAAGATGAAAGAAATCCTAGTGAAAAATGAAGAATGCTTGACAATGCTTGATCTAATGAAAATTGCAGATAATATTGCTACTACTAATACTACTAGTGGAAATAAAGCAATTGAAACTAAGATGAAAGAAATCCTAGTGAAAAATGAAGAATGCTTTGACAATGCTTGATCTAATGAAAATAGCAGATAATATTACTACTACTAATACTACTAGTGGAAATAAAGCAATTGAAATGAAGATGAAAGAAATCCTAGTGAAAAATGAAGAATGATTGACAATGCTTGATCTATTGAAAATTGCAGATAATATTACTACTACTAATACTACTAGTGGAAATAAAGCAATTGAAATGAAGATGAAAGAAATCCTAGTGAAAAATGAAGAATGCTTGACAATGCTTGATCTAATGAAAATAGCAGATAATATTACTACTACTAATACTACTAGTGGAAATAAAGCAATTGAAATGAAGATGAAAGAAATCCTAGTGAAAAATGAAGAATGCTGTCACAATGCTTGATCTAATGAAAATTGCAGATAATATTGCTACTACTAATACTACTAGTGGAAATAAAGCAATTGAAATGAAGATGAAAGAAATCCTAGTGAAAAATGAAGAATGCTTGACAATGCTTGATCTAATGAAAATTGCAGATAATATTACTACTACTAATACTACTAGTGGAAATAAAGCAATTGAAATAAAGATGAAAGAAATCCTAGTGAAAAATGAAGAATGCTTGACAATGCTTGATCTAATGAAAATTGCAGATAATATTACTACTACTAATACTACTTGTGGAAATAAAGCAATTGAAATGAAGATGAAAGAAATCCTAGTGAAAAATGAAGAATGCTTGACAATGCTTGATCTAATGAAAATAGCAGATAATATTACTACTACAAATACTACTAGTGGAAATAAAGCAACTGAAATGAAGATGAAAGAAATCCTAGTGAAAAATGAAGAATGCTTGACAATGCTTGATCTAATGAAAATAGCAGATAATATTACTACTACTAATACTACTAGTGGAAATAAAGCAATTGAAATGAAGATGAAAGAAATCCTAGTGAAAAATGAAGAATGCTTGACAATGCTTGATCTAATGAAAATTGCAGATAATATTACTACTACTAATACTACTAGTGGAAATAAAGCAATTGAAATGAAGATGAATGAAATCCAAGTGAAAAATGAAGAATGCTTGACAATGCTTGATCTAATGAAAATTGCAGATAATATTAGTACTACTAATACTACTAGTGGAAATAAAGCAATTGAAATGAAGATGAAAGAAATCCTAGAGAAAAATGAAGAATGCTTGACAATGCTTGATCTAATGAAAATTGCAGATAATATTGCTACTACTAATACTACTAGTGGAAATAAAGCAATTGAAATGAAGATGAAAGAAATCCTAGTGAAAAATGAAGAATACTTGACAATGCTTGATCTAATGAAAATTGCAGATAATATTACTACTACTAATACTACTAGTGGAAATAAAGCAATTGAAATGAAGATGAAAGAAATCCTAGTGAAAAATGAAGAATACTTGACAATGCTTGATCTAATGAAAATTGCAGATAATATTACTACTACTAATACTACTAGTGGAAATAAAGCAATTGAAATGAAGATGAAAGAAATCCTAGTGAAAAATGAAGAATACTTGACAATGCTTGATCTAATGAAAATTGCAGATAATATTGCTACTACTAATACTACTAGTGGAAATAAAGCAATTGAAATGAAGATGAAAGAAATCCTAGTGAAAAATGAAGAATGCTTGACAATGCTTGATCTAATGAAAATAGCAGATAATATTAGTACTACTAATACTACTAGTGGAAATAAAGCAATTGAAATGAAGATGAAAGAAATCCTAGTGAAAAATGAAGAATGCTTGACAATGCTTGATCTAATGAAAATAGCAGATAATATTACTACTACTAATACTACTAGTGGAAATAAAGCAATTGAAATGAAGATGAAAGAAATCCTAGTGAAAAATGAAGAATACTTGACAATGCTTGATCTAATGAAAATAGCAGATAATATTACTACTACTAATACTACTAGTGGAAATAAAGCAATTGAAATGAAGATGAAAGAAATCCTAGTGAAAAATGAAGAATACTTGACAATGCTTGATCTAATGAAAATTGCAGATAATATTACTACTACTAATACTACTAGTGGAAATAAAGCAATTGAAATGAAGATGAAAGAAATCCTAGTGAAAAATGAAGAATACTTGACAATGCTTGATCTAATGAAAATTGCAGATAATATTACTACTACTAATACTACTAGTGGAAATAAAGCAATTGAAATGAAGATGAAAGAAATCCTAGTGAAAAATGAAGAATACTTGACAATGCTTGATCTAATGAAAATAGCAGATAATATTAGTACTACTAATACTACTAGTGGAAATAAAGCAATTGAAATGAAGATGAAAGAAATCCTAGTGAAAAATGAAGAATGCTTGACAATGCTTGATCTAATGAAAATAGCAGATAATATTAGTACTACTAATACTACTAGTGGAAATAAAGCAATTGAAATGAAGATGAAAGAAATCCTAGTGAAAAATGAAGAATGCTTGACAATGCTTGATCTAATGAAAATTGCAGATAATATTACTACTACTAATACTACTAGTGGAAATAAAGCAATTGAAATGAAGATGAAAGAAATCCTAGTGAAAAATGAAGAATACTTGACAATGCTTGATCTAATGAAAATTGCAGATAATATTGCTACTACTAATACTACTAGTGGAAATAAAGCAATTGAAATGAAGATGAAAGAAATCCTAGTGAAAAATGAAGAATGCTTGACAATGCTTGATCTAATGAAAATAGCAGATAATATTAGTACTACTAATACTACTAGTGGAAATAAAGCAATTGAAATGAAGATGAAAGAAATCCTAGTGAAAAATGAAGAATGCTTGACAATGCTTGATCTAATGAAAATAGCAGATAATATTAGTACTACTAATACTACTAGTGGAAATAAAGCAATTGAAATGAAGATGAAAGAAATCCTAGTGAAAAATGAAGAATGCTTGACAATGCTTGATCTAATGAAAATAGCAGATAATATTACTACTACTAATACTACTAGTGGAAATAAAGCAATTGAAATGAAGATGAAAGAAATCCTAGTGAAAAATGAAGAATACTTGACAATGCTTGATCTAATGAAAATTGCAGATAATATTACTACTACTAATACTACTAGTGGAAATAAAGCAATTGAAATGAAGATGAAAGAAATCCTAGTGAAAAATGAAGAATACTTGACAATGCTTGATCTAATGAAAATAGCAGATAATATTACTACTACTAATACTACTAGTGGAAATAAAGCAATTGAAATGAAGATGAAAGAAATCCTAGTGAAAAATGAAGAATGATTGACAATGCTTGATCTATTGAAAATTGCAGATAATATTACTACTACTAATGCTACTAGTGGAAATAAAGCAATTGAAATGAAGATGAAAGAAATCCTAGTGAAAAATGAAGAATGCTTTGACAATGCTTGATCTAATGAAAATTGCAGATAATATTGCTACTACTAATACTACTAGTGGAAATAAAGCAATTGAAATGAAGATGAAAGAAATTCTAGTGAAAAATGAAGAATACTTGACAATGCTTGATCTAATGAAAATAGCAGATAATATTACTACTACTAATACTACTAGTGGAAATAAAGCAATTGAAATGAAGATGAAAGAAATCCTAGTGAAAAATGAAGAATGCTTGACAATGCTTGATCTAATGAAAATAGCAGATAATATTACTACTACTAATACTACTAGTGGAAATAAAGCAATTGAAATGAAGATGAAAGAAATCCTAGTGAAAAATGAAGAATGATTGACAATGCTTGATCTATTGAAAATAGCAGATAATATTACTACTACTAATGCTACTAGTGGAAATAAAGCAATTGAAATGAAGATGAAAGAAATCCTAGTGAAAAATGAAGAATGCTTTGACAATGCTTGATCTAATGAAAATTGCAGATAATATTGCTACTACTAATACTACTAGTGGAAATAAAGCAATTGAAATGAAGATGAAAGAAATCCTAGTGAAAAATGAAGAATACTTGACAATGCTTGATCTAATGAAAATAGCAGATAATATTACTACTACTAATACTACTAGTGGAAATAAAGCAATTGAAATGAAGATGAAAGAAATCCTAGTGAAAAATGAAGAATGCTTGACAATGCTTGATCTAATGAAAATAGCAGATAATATTACTACTACTAATACTACTAGTGGAAATAAAGCAATTGAAATGAAGATGAAAGAAATCCTAGTGAAAAATGAAGAATGCTTGACAATGCTTGATCTAATGAAATTTGCAGATAATATTACTACTACTAATACTACTAGTGGAAATAAAGCAAATGAAATGAAGATGAAAGAAATACTAGTGAAAAATGAAGATTACTTGACACGGCGTGATCTAATGAAAATTGCAGATAATATTACTACTACTAATACTACTAGTGGAAATAAAGCAATTGAAATGAAGATGAAAGAAATCCTAGTGAAAAATGAAGAATACTTGACAATGCTTGATCTAATGAAAATAGCAGATAATATTACTACTACTAATACTACTAGTGGAAATAAAGCAATTGAAATGAAGATGAAAGAAATCCTAGTGAAAAATGAAGAATGCTTGACAATGCTTGATCTAATGAAAATAGCAGATAATATTACTACTACTAATACTATTAGTGGAAATAAAGCAAATGAAATGAAGATGAAAGAAATACTAGTGAAAAATGAAGATTACTTGACACGGCGTGATCTAATGAAAATTGCAGATAATATTACTACTACTAATACTACTAGTGGAAATAAAGCAATTGAAATGAAGATGAAAGAAATCCTAGTGAAAAATGAAGAATACTTGACAATGCTTGATCTAATGAAAATAGCAGATAATATTACTACTACTAATACTACTAGTGGAAATAAAGCAATTGAAATGAAGATGAAAGAAATCCTAGTGAAAAATGAAGAATACTTGACAATGCTTGATCTAATGAAAATAGCAGATAATATTACTACTACTAATACTACTAGTGGAAATAAAGCAATTGAAATGAAGATGAAAGAAATCCTAGTGAAAAATGAAGAATGCTTGACAATGCTTGATCTAATGAAAATTGCAGATAATATTACTACTACTAATACTACTAGTGGAAATAAAGCAATTGAAATAAAGATGAAAGAAATCCTAGTGAAAAATGAAGAATGCTTGACAATGCTTGATCTAATGAAAATTGCAGATAATATTACTACTACTAATACTACTTGTGGAAATAAAGCAATTGAAATGAAGATGAAAGAAATCCTAGTGAAAAATGAAGAATGCTTGACAATGCTTGATCTAATGAAAATAGCAGATAATATTACTACTACAAATACTACTAGTGGAAATAAAGCAACTGAAATGAAGATGAAAGAAATCCTAGTGAAAAATGAAGAATGCTTGACAATGCTTGATCTAATGAAAATAGCAGATAATATTACTACTACTAATACTACTAGTGGAAATAAAGCAATTGAAATGAAGATGAAAGAAATCCTAGTGAAAAATGAAGAATGCTTGACAATGCTTGATCTAATGAAAATTGCAGATAATATTACTACTACTAATACTACTAGTGGAAATAAAGCAATTGAAATGAAGATGAATGAAATCCAAGTGAAAAATGAAGAATGCTTGACAATGCTTGATCTAATGAAAATTGCAGATAATATTAGTACTACTAATACTACTAGTGGAAATAAAGCAATTGAAATGAAGATGAAAGAAATCCTAGAGAAAAATGAAGAATGCTTGACAATGCTTGATCTAATGAAAATTGCAGATAATATTGCTACTACTAATACTACTAGTGGAAATAAAGCAATTGAAATGAAGATGAAAGAAATCCTAGTGAAAAATGAAGAATACTTGACAATGCTTGATCTAATGAAAATTGCAGATAATATTACTACTACTAATACTACTAGTGGAAATAAAGCAATTGAAATGAAGATGAAAGAAATCCTAGTGAAAAATGAAGAATACTTGACAATGCTTGATCTAATGAAAATTGCAGATAATATTACTACTACTAATACTACTAGTGGAAATAAAGCAATTGAAATGAAGATGAAAGAAATCCTAGTGAAAAATGAAGAATACTTGACAATGCTTGATCTAATGAAAATTGCAGATAATATTGCTACTACTAATACTACTAGTGGAAATAAAGCAATTGAAATGAAGATGAAAGAAATCCTAGTGAAAAATGAAGAATGCTTGACAATGCTTGATCTAATGAAAATAGCAGATAATATTAGTACTACTAATACTACTAGTGGAAATAAAGCAATTGAAATGAAGATGAAAGAAATCCTAGTGAAAAATGAAGAATGCTTGACAATGCTTGATCTAATGAAAATAGCAGATAATATTACTACTACTAATACTACTAGTGGAAATAAAGCAATTGAAATGAAGATGAAAGAAATCCTAGTGAAAAATGAAGAATACTTGACAATGCTTGATCTAATGAAAATAGCAGATAATATTACTACTACTAATACTACTAGTGGAAATAAAGCAATTGAAATGAAGATGAAAGAAATCCTAGTGAAAAATGAAGAATACTTGACAATGCTTGATCTAATGAAAATTGCAGATAATATTACTACTACTAATACTACTAGTGGAAATAAAGCAATTGAAATGAAGATGAAAGAAATCCTAGTGAAAAATGAAGAATACTTGACAATGCTTGATCTAATGAAAATTGCAGATAATATTACTACTACTAATACTACTAGTGGAAATAAAGCAATTGAAATGAAGATGAAAGAAATCCTAGTGAAAAATGAAGAATACTTGACAATGCTTGATCTAATGAAAATAGCAGATAATATTAGTACTACTAATACTACTAGTGGAAATAAAGCAATTGAAATGAAGATGAAAGAAATCCTAGTGAAAAATGAAGAATGCTTGACAATGCTTGATCTAATGAAAATAGCAGATAATATTAGTACTACTAATACTACTAGTGGAAATAAAGCAATTGAAATGAAGATGAAAGAAATCCTAGTGAAAAATGAAGAATGCTTGACAATGCTTGATCTAATGAAAATTGCAGATAATATTACTACTACTAATACTACTAGTGGAAATAAAGCAATTGAAATGAAGATGAAAGAAATCCTAGTGAAAAATGAAGAATACTTGACAATGCTTGATCTAATGAAAATTGCAGATAATATTGCTACTACTAATACTACTAGTGGAAATAAAGCAATTGAAATGAAGATGAAAGAAATCCTAGTGAAAAATGAAGAATGCTTGACAATGCTTGATCTAATGAAAATAGCAGATAATATTAGTACTACTAATACTACTAGTGGAAATAAAGCAATTGAAATGAAGATGAAAGAAATCCTAGTGAAAAATGAAGAATGCTTGACAATGCTTGATCTAATGAAAATAGCAGATAATATTAGTACTACTAATACTACTAGTGGAAATAAAGCAATTGAAATGAAGATGAAAGAAATCCTAGTGAAAAATGAAGAATGCTTGACAATGCTTGATCTAATGAAAATAGCAGATAATATTACTACTACTAATACTACTAGTGGAAATAAAGCAATTGAAATGAAGATGAAAGAAATCCTAGTGAAAAATGAAGAATACTTGACAATGCTTGATCTAATGAAAATTGCAGATAATATTACTACTACTAATACTACTAGTGGAAATAAAGCAATTGAAATGAAGATGAAAGAAATCCTAGTGAAAAATGAAGAATACTTGACAATGCTTGATCTAATGAAAATAGCAGATAATATTACTACTACTAATACTACTAGTGGAAATAAAGCAATTGAAATGAAGATGAAAGAAATCCTAGTGAAAAATGAAGAATGATTGACAATGCTTGATCTATTGAAAATTGCAGATAATATTACTACTACTAATGCTACTAGTGGAAATAAAGCAATTGAAATGAAGATGAAAGAAATCCTAGTGAAAAATGAAGAATGCTTTGACAATGCTTGATCTAATGAAAATTGCAGATAATATTGCTACTACTAATACTACTAGTGGAAATAAAGCAATTGAAATGAAGATGAAAGAAATTCTAGTGAAAAATGAAGAATACTTGACAATGCTTGATCTAATGAAAATAGCAGATAATATTACTACTACTAATACTACTAGTGGAAATAAAGCAATTGAAATGAAGATGAAAGAAATCCTAGTGAAAAATGAAGAATGCTTGACAATGCTTGATCTAATGAAAATAGCAGATAATATTACTACTACTAATACTACTAGTGGAAATAAAGCAATTGAAATGAAGATGAAAGAAATCCTAGTGAAAAATGAAGAATGATTGACAATGCTTGATCTATTGAAAATAGCAGATAATATTACTACTACTAATGCTACTAGTGGAAATAAAGCAATTGAAATGAAGATGAAAGAAATCCTAGTGAAAAATGAAGAATGCTTTGACAATGCTTGATCTAATGAAAATTGCAGATAATATTGCTACTACTAATACTACTAGTGGAAATAAAGCAATTGAAATGAAGATGAAAGAAATCCTAGTGAAAAATGAAGAATACTTGACAATGCTTGATCTAATGAAAATAGCAGATAATATTACTACTACTAATACTACTAGTGGAAATAAAGCAATTGAAATGAAGATGAAAGAAATCCTAGTGAAAAATGAAGAATGCTTGACAATGCTTGATCTAATGAAAATAGCAGATAATATTACTACTACTAATACTACTAGTGGAAATAAAGCAATTGAAATGAAGATGAAAGAAATCCTAGTGAAAAATGAAGAATGCTTGACAATGCTTGATCTAATGAAATTTGCAGATAATATTACTACTACTAATACTACTAGTGGAAATAAAGCAAATGAAATGAAGATGAAAGAAATACTAGTGAAAAATGAAGATTACTTGACACGGCGTGATCTAATGAAAATTGCAGATAATATTACTACTACTAATACTACTAGTGGAAATAAAGCAATTGAAATGAAGATGAAAGAAATCCTAGTGAAAAATGAAGAATACTTGACAATGCTTGATCTAATGAAAATAGCAGATAATATTACTACTACTAATACTACTAGTGGAAATAAAGCAATTGAAATGAAGATGAAAGAAATCCTAGTGAAAAATGAAGAATGCTTGACAATGCTTGATCTAATGAAAATAGCAGATAATATTACTACTACTAATACTATTAGTGGAAATAAAGCAAATGAAATGAAGATGAAAGAAATACTAGTGAAAAATGAAGATTACTTGACACGGCGTGATCTAATGAAAATTGCAGATAATATTACTACTACTAATACTACTAGTGGAAATAAAGCAATTGAAATGAAGATGAAAGAAATCCTAGTGAAAAATGAAGAATACTTGACAATGCTTGATCTAATGAAAATAGCAGATAATATTACTACTACTAATACTACTAGTGGAAATAAAGCAATTGAAATGAAGATGAAAGAAATCCTAGTGAAAAATGAAGAATACTTGACAATGCTTGATCTAATGAAAATAGCAGATAATATTACTACTACTAATACTACTAGTGGAAATAAAGCAATTGAAATGAAGATGAAAGAAATCCTAGTGAAAAATGAAGAATGCTTGACAATGCTTGATCTAATGAAAATAGCAGATAATATTACTACTACTAATACTACTAGTGGAAATAAAGCAATTGAAATGAAGATGAAAGAAATCCTAGTGAAAAATGAAGAATGATTGACAATGCTTTATCTATTGAAAATAGCAGATAATATTACTACTACTAATGCTACTAGTGGAAATAAAGCAATTGAAATGAAGATGAAAGAAATCCTAGTGAAAAATGAAGAATGCTTTGACAATGCTTGATCTAATGAAAATTGCAGATAATATTGCTACTACTAATACTACTAGTGGAAATAAAGCAATTGAAATGAAGATGAAAGAAATCCTAGTGAAAAATGAAGAATGCTTGACAATGCTTGATCTAATGAAAATAGCAGATAATATTAGTACTACTAATACTACTAGTGGAAATAAAGCAATTGAAATGAAGATGAAAGAAATCCTAGTGAAAAATGAAGAATGCTTGACAATGCTTGATCTAATGAAAATAGCAGATAATATTAGTACTACTAATACTACTAGTGGAAATAAAGCAATTGAAATGAAGATGAAAGAAATCCTAGTGAAAAATGAAGAATGCTTGACAATGCTTGATCTAATGAAAATAGCAGATAATATTACTACTACTAATACTACTAGTGGAAATAAAGCAATTGAAATGAAGATGAAAGAAATCCTAGTGAAAAATGAAGAATACTTGACAATGCTTGATCTAATGAAAATTGCAGATAATATTACTACTACTAATACTACTAGTGGAAATAAAGCAATTGAAATGAAGATGAAAGAAATCCTAGTGAAAAATGAAGAATACTTGACAATGCTTGATCTAATGAAAATAGCAGATAATATTACTACTACTAATACTACTAGTGGAAATAAAGCAATTGAAATGAAGATGAAAGAAATCCTAGTGAAAAATGAAGAATGATTGACAATGCTTGATCTATTGAAAATTGCAGATAATATTACTACTACTAATGCTACTAGTGGAAATAAAGCAATTGAAATGAAGATGAAAGAAATCCTAGTGAAAAATGAAGAATGCTTTGACAATGCTTGATCTAATGAAAATTGCAGATAATATTGCTACTACTAATACTACTAGTGGAAATAAAGCAATTGAAATGAAGATGAAAGAAATTCTAGTGAAAAATGAAGAATACTTGACAATGCTTGATCTAATGAAAATAGCAGATAATATTACTACTACTAATACTACTAGTGGAAATAAAGCAATTGAAATGAAGATGAAAGAAATCCTAGTGAAAAATGAAGAATGCTTGACAATGCTTGATCTAATGAAAATAGCAGATAATATTACTACTACTAATACTACTAGTGGAAATAAAGCAATTGAAATGAAGATGAAAGAAATCCTAGTGAAAAATGAAGAATGATTGACAATGCTTGATCTATTGAAAATAGCAGATAATATTACTACTACTAATGCTACTAGTGGAAATAAAGCAATTGAAATGAAGATGAAAGAAATCCTAGTGAAAAATGAAGAATGCTTTGACAATGCTTGATCTAATGAAAATTGCAGATAATATTGCTACTACTAATACTACTAGTGGAAATAAAGCAATTGAAATGAAGATGAAAGAAATCCTAGTGAAAAATGAAGAATACTTGACAATGCTTGATCTAATGAAAATAGCAGATAATATTACTACTACTAATACTACTAGTGGAAATAAAGCAATTGAAATGAAGATGAAAGAAATCCTAGTGAAAAATGAAGAATGCTTGACAATGCTTGATCTAATGAAAATAGCAGATAATATTACTACTACTAATACTACTAGTGGAAATAAAGCAATTGAAATGAAGATGAAAGAAATCCTAGTGAAAAATGAAGAATGCTTGACAATGCTTGATCTAATGAAATTTGCAGATAATATTACTACTACTAATACTACTAGTGGAAATAAAGCAAATGAAATGAAGATGAAAGAAATACTAGTGAAAAATGAAGATTACTTGACACGGCGTGATCTAATGAAAATTGCAGATAATATTACTACTACTAATACTACTAGTGGAAATAAAGCAATTGAAATGAAGATGAAAGAAATCCTAGTGAAAAATGAAGAATACTTGACAATGCTTGATCTAATGAAAATAGCAGATAATATTACTACTACTAATACTACTAGTGGAAATAAAGCAATTGAAATGAAGATGAAAGAAATCCTAGTGAAAAATGAAGAATGCTTGACAATGCTTGATCTAATGAAAATAGCAGATAATATTACTACTACTAATACTATTAGTGGAAATAAAGCAAATGAAATGAAGATGAAAGAAATACTAGTGAAAAATGAAGATTACTTGACACGGCGTGATCTAATGAAAATTGCAGATAATATTACTACTACTAATACTACTAGTGGAAATAAAGCAATTGAAATGAAGATGAAAGAAATCCTAGTGAAAAATGAAGAACACTTGACAATGCTTGATCTAATGAAAATAGCAGATAATATTACTACTACTAATACTACTAGTGGAAATAAAGCAATTGAAATGAAGATGAAAGAAATCCTAGTGAAAAATGAAGAATACTTGACAATGCTTGATCTAATGAAAATAGCAGATAATATTACTACTACTAATACTACTAGTGGAAATAAAGCAATTGAAATGAAGATGAAAGAAATCCTAGTGAAAAATGAAGAATGCTTGACAATGCTTGATCTAATGAAAATAGCAGATAATATTACTACTACTAATACTACTAGTGGAAATAAAGCAATTGAAATGAAGATGAAAGAAATCCTAGTGAAAAATGAAGAATGATTGACAATGCTTGATCTATTGAAAATAGCAGATAATATTACTACTACTAATGCTACTAGTGGAAATAAAGCAATTGAAATGAAGATGAAAGAAATCCTAGTGAAAAATGAAGAATGCTTTGACAATGCTTGATCTAATGAAAATTGCAGATAATATTGCTACTACTAATACTACTAGTGGAAATAAAGCAATTGAAATGAAGATGAAAGAAATCCTAGTGAAAAATGAAGAATACTTGACAATGCTTGATCTAATGAAAATAGCAGATAATATTACTACTACTAATACTACTAGTGGAAATAAAGCAATTGAAATGAAGATGAAAGAAATCCTAGTGAAAAATGAAGAATGCTTGACAATGCTTGATCTAATGAAAATAGCAGATAATATTACTACTACTAATACTACTAGTGGAAATAAAGCAATTGAAATGAAGATGAAAGAAATCCTAGTGAAAAATGAAGAATGCTTGACAATGCTTGATCTAATGAAAATTGCAGATAATATTACTACTACTAATACTACTGGTGGAAATAAAGCAATTGAAATGAAGATGAAAGAAATCCTAGTGAAAAATGAAGAATGCTTGACAATGCTTAATCTAATGAAAATAGCAGATAATATTAGTACTACTAATACTACTAGTGGAAATAAAGCAAATGAAATGAAGATGAAAGAAATACTAGTGAAAAATGAAGATTACTTGACACGGCGTGATCTAATGAAAATTGCAGATAATATTACTACTACTAATACTACTAGTGGAAATAAAGCAATTGAAATGAAGATGAAAGAAATCCTAGTGAAAAATGAAGAATACTTGACAATGCTTGATCTAATGAAAATAGCAGATAATATTACTACTACTAATACTACTAGTGGAAATAAAGCAATTGAAATGAAGATGAAAGAAATCCTAGTGAAAAATGAAGAATACGTGACAATGCTTGATCTAATGAAAATAGCAGATAATATTACTACTACTAATACTACTAGTGGAAATAAAGCAATTGAAATGAAGATGAAAGAAATCCTAGTGAAAAATGAAGAATGCTTGACAATGCTTGATCTAATGAAAATAGCAGATAATATTACTACTACTAATACTACTAGTGGAAATAAAGCAATTGAAATGAAGATGAAAGAAATCCTAGTGAAAAATGAAGAATGATTGACAATGCTTGATCTATTGAAATTAGCAGATAATATTACTACTACTAATGCTACTAGTGGAAATAAAGCAATTGAAATGAAGATGAAAGAAATCCTAGTGAAAAATGAAGAATGCTTTGACAATGCTTGATCTAATGAAAATTGCAGATAATATTGCTACTACTAATACTACTAGTGGAAATAAAGCAATTGAAATGAAGATGAAAGAAATCCTAGTGAAAAATGAAGAATACTTGACAATGCTTGATCTAATGAAAATAGCAGATAATATTACTACTACTAATACTACTAGTGGAAATAAAGCAATTGAAATGAAGATGAAAGAAATCCTAGTGAAAAATGAAGAATGCTTGACAATGCTTGATCTAATGAAAATAGCAGATAATATTACTACTACTAATACTACTAGTGGAAATAAAGCAATTGAAATGAAGATGAAAGAAATCCTAGTGAAAAATGAAGAATGATTGACAATGCTTGATCTATTGAAAATAGCAGATAATATTACTACTACTAATGCTACTAGTGGAAATAAAGCAATTGAAATGAAGATGAAAGAAATCCTAGTGAAAAATGAAGAATGCTTTGACAATGCTTGATCTAATGAAAATTGCAGATAATATTGCTACTACTAATACTACTAGTGGAAATAAAGCAATTGAAATGAAGATGAAAGAAATCCTAGTGAAAAATGAAGAAAACTTGACACGGCTTGATCTAATGAAAATTGCAGATAATATTACTACTACTAATACTACTAGTGGAAATAAAGCAATTGAAATGAAGATGAAAGAAATCCTAGTGAAAAATGAAGAATGCTTGACAATGCTTAATCTAATGAAAATTGCAGATAATATTACTACTACTAATACTACTAGTGGAAATAAAGCAATTGAAATGAAGATGAAAGAAATCCTAGTGAAAAATGAAGAATGCTTGACAATGCTTAATCTAATGAAAATTGCAGATAATATTACTACTACTAATACTACTAGTGAAAATAAAGCAATTGAAATGAAGTTGAAAGAAATCCTAGTGAAAAATGAAGAATGCTTGACAATGCTTAATCTAATGAAAATTGCAGATAATATTACTACAACTAATACTACTAGTGGAAATAAAGCTATTGAAATGAAGATGAAAGAAATCCTAGTGAAAAATGAAGAATACTTGACAATCCTTGATCTAATGAAAATTGCAGATAATATTACTACTACTAATACTACTAGTGGAAATAAAGCAATTGAAATGAAGATGAAAGAAATCCTAGTGAAAAATGAAGAATGCTTGACAATGCTTGATCTAATGAAAATAGCAGATAATATTACTACTACTAATACTACTAGTGGAAATAAAGCAATTGAAATGAAGATGAAAGAAATCCTAGTGAAAAATGAAGAATGCTTGACAATGCTTGATCTAATGAAAATAGCAGATAATATTAATACTACTAATACTACTAGTGGAAATAAAGCAATTGAAATGAAGATGAAAGAAATCCTAGTGAAAAATGAAGAATGATTGACAATGCTTGATCTAATGAAAATTTCAGATAATATTACTACTACTAATACTACTAGTGGAAATAAAGCTATTGAAATGAAGATGAAAGAAATCCTAGTGAAAAATGAAGAATGCTTGACAATGCTTGATGTAATGAAAATTGCAGATAATATTACTACTAATAATACTACTAGTGGAAATAAAGCAATTGAAATGAAGATGAAAGAAATCCTAGTGAAAAATGAAGAACACTTGACAATGCTTGATCTAATGAAAATTGCAGATAATATTACTACTACTAATACTACTAGTGGAAATAAAGCAATTGAAATGAAGATGAAAGAAATCCTAGTGAAAAATGAAGAACACTTGACAATGCTTGATCTAATGAAAATTGCAGATAATATTACTACTACTAATACTACTAGTGGAAATAAAGCTATTGAAATGAAGATGAAAGAAATCCTAGTGAAAAATGAAGAACACTTGACAATGCTTGATCTAATGAAAATTGCAGATAATATTACTACTACTAATACTACTAGTGGAAATAAAGCAATTGAAATGAAGATGAAAGAAATCCTAGTGAAAAATGAAGAATGCTTGACAATGCTTGATGTAATGAAAATTGCAGATAATATTACTACTAATAATACTACTAGTGGAAATAAAGCTATTGAAATGATGATGAAAGAAATCCTAGTGAAAAATGAAGAATGCTTGACAATGCTTGATCTAATGAAAATTGCAGATAATATTACTACTAATAATACTACTAGTGGAAATAAAGCAATTGAAATGAAGATGAAAGAAATCCTAGCGAAAAATGAAGAATGCTTTGACAATGCTTGATCTATTGAAAATTGCAGATAATATTACTACTACTAATACTACTAGTGGAAATAAAGCAATTGAAATGAAGATGAAAGAAATCCTAGTGAAAAATGAAGAATTCTTGACAATGCTTGATCTAATGAAAATTGCAGATAATATTACTACTACTAATACTACTAGTGGAAATAAAGCAATTGAAATGAAGATGAAAGAAATCCTAGTGAAAAATGAAGAATGCTTGACAATGCTTGATCTAATGAAAATTGCAGATAATATTACTACTACTAATACTACTAGTGGAAATAAAGCAATTGAAATGAAGATGAAAGAAATCCTAGTGAAAAATGAAGAATACTTGACAATGCTTGATCTAATGAAAATTGCAGATAATATTACTACTACTAATACTACTAGTGGAAATAAAGCAATTGAAATGAAGATGAAAGAAATCCTAGTGAAAAATGAAGAAAACTTGACACGGCTTGATCTAATGAAAATTGGAGATAATATTACTACTACTAATACTACTAGTGGAAATAAAGCAATTCAAATGAAGATGAAAGAAATCCTAGTGAAAAATGAAGAATGCTTGACAATGCTTGATCTAATGAAAATTGCAGATAATATTACTACTACTAATACTACAAGTGGAAATAAAGCTATTGAAATGAAGATGAAAGAAATCCTAGTGAAAAATGAAGAATACTTGACAATGCTTGATCTAATGAAAATAGCAGATAATATTACTACTACTAATACTACTAGTGGAAATAAAGCTATTGAAATGAAGATGAAAGAAATCCTAGTGAAAAATGAAGAATGCTTGACAATGCTTGATCTAATGAAAATTGCAGATAATATTACTACTACTAATACTACTAGTGGAAATAAAGCAATTGAAATGAAGATGAAAGAAATCCTAGTGAAAAATGAAGAATGCTTGACAATGCTTGATCTAATGAAAATTGCAGATAATATTACTACTACTAATACTACTAGTGGAAATAAAGCTATTGAAATGAAGATGAAAGAAATCCTAGTGAAAAATGAAGAATGCTTGACAATGCTTGATCTAATGAAAATTGCAGATAATATTACTACTACTAATACTACTACTGGAAATAAAGAAATTGAAATGAAGATGAAAGAAATCGTAGCGAAAAATGAAGAATGCTTTGACAATGCTTGATCTAATGAAAATTGCAGATAATATTACTACTACTAATACTACTAGTGGAAATAAAGCAATTGAAATGAAGATGAAAGAAATCCTAGTGAAAAATGAAGAATGCTTGACAATCCTTGATCTATTGAAAATTGCAGATAATATTACTACTACTAATACTACTAGTGGAAATAAAGCAATTGAAATGAAGATGAAAGAAATCCTAGTGAAAAATGAAGAAAACTTGACACGGCTTGATCTAATGAAAATTGCAGATAATATTACTACTACTAATACTACTAGTGGAAATAAAGCAATTGAAATGAAGATGAAAGAAATCCTAGTGAAAAATGAAGAAAACTTGACACGGCTTGATCTAATGAAAATTGCAGATAATATTACTACTACTAATACTACTAGTGGAAATAAAGCAATTGAAATGAAGATGAAAGAAATCCTAGTGAAAAATGAAGAAAACTTGACACGGTTTGATCTAATGAAAATTGCAGATAATATTACTACTACTAATACTACTAGTGGAAATAAAGCAATTGAAATGAAGATGAAAGAAATCCTAGTGAAAAATGAAGAAAACTTGACACGGCTTGATCTAATGAAAATTGCAGATAATATTACTACTACTAATACTACTAGTGGAAATAAAGCAATTGAAATGAAGATGAAAGAAATCCTAGTGAAAAATGAAGAATACTTGACAATGCTTTATCTAATGAAAATTGCAGATAATATTTCTACTACTAATACTACTAGTGGAAATAAAGCAATTGAAATGAAGATGAAAGAAATCCTAGTGAAAAATGAAGAAAACTTGACACGGCTTGATCTAATGAAAATTGCAGATAATATTACTACTACTAATACTACTAGTGGAAATAAAGCAATTGAAATGAAGATGAAAGAAATCCTAGTGAAAAATGAAGAAAACTTGACACGGCTTGATCTAATGAAAATTGCAGATAATATTACTACTACTAATACTACTAGTGGAAATAAAGCAATTGAAATGAAGATGAAAGAAATCCTAGTGAAAAATGAAGAATGCTTGACAATGCTTAATCTAATGAAAATTGCAGATAATATTACTACTACTAATACTACTAGTGGAAATAAAGCAATTGAAATGAAGATGAAAGAAATCCTAGTGAAAAATGAAGAATGCTTGACAATGCTTAATCTAATGAAAATTGCAGATAATATTACTACTACTAATACTACTAGTGAAAATAAAGCAATTGAAATGAAGTTGAAAGAAATCCTAGTGAAAAATGAAGAATGCTTGACAATGCTTAATCTAATGAAAATTGCAGATAATATTACTACAACTAATACTACTAGTGGAAATAAAGCTATTGAAATGAAGATGAAAGAAATCCTAGTGAAAAATGAAGAATACTTGACAATCCTTGATCTAATGAAAATTGCAGATAATATTACTACTACTAATACTACTAGTGGAAATAAAGCAATTGAAATGAAGATGAAAGAAATCCTAGTGAAAAATGAAGAATGCTTGGCAATTATCGATCTAATGAAAATTGCAGATAATATTACTACTACTAATACTACTAGTGGAAATAAAGCAATTGAAATGAAGATGAAAGAAATCCTAGTGAAAAATGAAGAATGATTGACAATGCTCGATCTAATGAAAATTGCCGATAATATTACTACTACTAATACTACTAGTGGAAATAAAGCAATTGAAATGAAGATGAAAGAAATCCTAGTGAAAAATGAAGAATGCTTGGCAATGCTCGATCTAATGAAAATTGCAGATAATATTACTACTACTAATACTACTAGTGGAAATAAAGCAATTGAAATGAAGATGAAAGAAATCCTAGTGAAAAATGAAGAATGCTTGGCAATGCTCGATCTAATGAAAATTGCCGATAATATTACTACTACTAATACTACTAGTGGAAATAAAGCAATTGAAATGAAGATGAAAGAAATCCTAGTGAAAAATGAAGAATTCTTGACAATGCTTGATCTAATGAAAATTGCAGATAATATTACTACTACTAATACTACTAGTGGAAATAAAGCAATTGAAATGAAGATGAAAGAAATCCTAGTGAAAAATGAAGAATGCTTGACAATGCTTAATCTAATGAAAATTGCAGATAATATTACTACTACTAATACTACTAGTGGAAATAAAGCAATTGAAATGAAGTTGAAAGAAATCCTAGTGAAAAATGAAGAATGCTTGACAATGCTTAATCTAATGAAAATTGCAGATAATATTACTACTACTAATACTACTAGTGGAAATAAAGCAATTGAAATGAAGATGAAAGAAATCCTAGTGAAAAATGAAGAATGCTTGACAATGCTTGATCTAATGAAAATTGCAGATAATATTACTACTACTAATACTACTAGTGGAAATAAAGCAATTGAAATGAAGATGAATGAAATCCTAGAGAAAAATGAAGAATGCTTGACAATGCTTGATCTAATGAAAATTGCAGATAATATTACTACTACTAATACTACTAGTGGAAATAAAGCTATTGAAATGAAGATGAAAGAAATCCTAGTGAAAAATGAAGAATGCTTGACAATGCTTGTTCTAATGAAAATTGCAGATAATATTACTACTACTAATACTACTAGTGGAAATAAAGCAATTGAAATGAAGATGAAAGAAATCCTAGTGAAAAATGAAGAATGTTTGACAATGCTTGATCTAATGAAAATTGCAGATAATATTACTAATACTAATACTACTAGTGGAAATAAAGCAATTGAAATGAAGATGAAAGAAATCCTAGTGAAAAATGAAGAATGCTTGACAATGCTTGATCTAATGAAAATTGCAGATAATATTACTACTACTAATACTACTAGTGGAAATAAAGCTATTGAAATGAAGATGAAAGAAATCCTAGTGAAAAATGAAGAATGATTGACAATGCTTGATCTAATGAAAATTGCAGATAATATTACTACTACTAATACTACTAGTGGAAATAAAGCTATTGAAATGAAGATGAAAGAAATCCTAGTGAAAAATGAAGAATACTTGACAATGCTTGATCTAATGAAAATTGCAGATAATATTACTACTACTAATACTACTAGTGGAAATAAAGCAATTGAAATGAAGATGAAAGAAATCCTAGTGAAAAATGAAGAATGCTTGACAATGCTTAATCTAATGAAAATTGCAGATAATATTACTACTACTAATACTACTAGTGGAAATAAAGCAATTGAAATGAAGTTGAAAGAAATCCTAGTGAAAAATGAAGAATGCTTGACAATGCTTAATCTAATGAAAATAGCAGATAATATTAGTACTACTAATACTACTAGTGGAAATAAAGCAATTGAAATGAAGATGAAAGAAATCCTAGTGAAAAATGAAGAATGCTTGACAATGCTTGATCTAATGAAAATAGCAGATAATATTAGTACTACTAATACTACTAGTGGAAATAAAGCAATTGAAATGAAGATGAAAGAAATCCTAGTGAAAAATGAAGAATGCTTGACAATGCTTGATCTAATGAAAATAGCAGATAATATTACTACTACTAATACTACTAGTGGAAATAAAGCAATTGAAATGAAGATGAAAGAAATCCTAGTGAAAAATGAAGAATGCTTGACAATGCTTGATCTAATGAAAATAGCAGATAATATTACTACTACTAATACTACTAGTGGAAATAAAGCAATTGAAATGAAGATGAAAGAAATCCTAGTGAAAAATGAAGAATGCTTGACAATGCTTGATCTAATGAAAATAGCAGATAATATTACTACTACTAATACTACTAGTGGAAATAAAGCAATTGAAATGAAGATGAAAGAAATCCTAGTGAAAAATGAAGAATGCTTGACAATGCTTGATCTAATGAAAATAGCAGATAATATTAGTACTACTAATACTACTAGTGGAAATAAAGCAATTGAAATGAAGATGAAAGAAATCCTAGTGAAAAATGAAGAATGCTTGACAATGCTTGATCTAATGAAAATAGCAGATAATATTACTACTACTAATACTACTAGTGGAAATAAAGCAATTGAAATGAAGATGAAAGAAATCCTAGTGAAAAATGAAGAATGCTTGACAATGCTCGATCTAATGAAAATAGCAGATAATATTACTACTACTAATACTACTAGTGGAAATAAAGCAATTGAAATGAAGATGAAAGAAATCCTAGTGAAAAATGAAGAATGCTTGACAATGCTTGATCTAATGAAAATAGCAGATAATATTACTACTACTAATACTGCTAGTGGAAATAAAGCAATTGAAATGAAGATGAAAGAAATCCTAGTGAAAAATGAAGAATGCTTGACAATGCTTGATCTAATGAAAATAGCAGATAATATTACTACTACTAATACTACTAGTGGAAATAAAGCAATTGAAATGAAGATGAAAGAAATCCTAGTGAAAAATGAAGAATGCTTGACAATGCTTGATCTAATGAAAATAGCAGATAATATTACTACTACTAATACTACTAGTGGAAATAAAGCAATTGAAATGAAGATGAAAGAAATCCTAGTGAAAAATGAAGAATGCTTGACAATGCTTGATCTAATGAAAATAGCAGATAATATTACTACTACTAATACTACTAGTGGAAATAAAGCAATTGAAATGAAGATGAAAGAAATCCTAGTGAAAAATGAAGAATGCTTGACAATGCTTGATCTAATGAAAATAGCAGATAATATTACTACTACTAATACTACTAGTGGAAATAAAGCAATTGAAATGAAGATGAAAGAAATCCTAGTGAAAAATGAAGAATGCTTGACAATGCTTGATCTAATGAAAATAGCAGATAATATTAGTACTACTAATACTACTAGTGGAAATAAAGCAATTGAAATGAAGATGAAAGAAATCCTAGTGAAAAATGAAGAATGCTTGACAATGCTTGATCTAATGAAAATAGCAGATAATATTACTACTACTAATACTACTAGTGGAAATAAAGCAATTGAAATGAAGATGAAAGAAATCCTAGTGAAAAATGAAGAATGCTTGACAATGCTCGATCTAATGAAAATAGCAGATAATATTACTACTACTAATACTACTAGTGGAAATAAAGCAATTGAAATGAAGATGAAAGAAATCCTAGTGAAAAATGAAGAATGCTTGACAATGCTTGATCTAATGAAAATAGCAGATAATATTACTACTACTAATACTGCTAGTGGAAATAAAGCAATTGAAATGAAGATGAAAGAAATCCTAGTGAAAAATGAAGAATGCTTGACAATGCTTGATCTAATGAAAATAGCAGATAATATTACTACTACTAATACTACTAGTGGAAATAAAGCAATTGAAATGAAGATGAAAGAAATCCTAGTGAAAAATGAAGAATGCTTGACAATGCTTGATCTAATGAAAATAGCAGATAATATTACTACTACTAATACTACTAGTGGAAATAAAGCAATTGAAATGAAGATGAAAGAAATCCTAGTGAAAAATGAAGAATGCTTGACAATGCTTGATCTAATGAAAATAGCAGATAATATTACTACTACTAATACTACTAGTGGAAATAAAGCAATTGAAATGAAGATGAAAGAAATCCTAGTGAAAAATGAAGAATGCTTGACAATGCTTGATCTAATGAAAATAGCAGATAATATTACTACTACTAATACTACTAGTGGAAATAAAGCAATTGAAATGAAGATGAAAGAAATCCTAGTGAAAAATGAAGAATGCTTGACAATGCTTGATCTAATGAAAATAGCAGATAATATTAGTACTACTAATACTACTAGTGGAAATAAAGCAATTGAAATGAAGATGAAAGAAATCCTAGTGAAAAATGAAGAATGATTGACAATGCTTGATCTAATGAAAATTTCAGATAATATTACTACTACTAATACTACTAGTGGAAATAAAGCTATTGAAATGAAGATGAAAGAAATCCTAGTGAAAAATGAAGAATGCTTGACAATGCTTGATGTAATGAAAATTGCAGATAATATTACTACTAATAATACTACTAGTGGAAATAAAGCAATTGAAATGAAGATGAAAGAAATCCTAGTGAAAAATGAAGAACACTTGACAATGCTTGATCTAATGAAAATTGCAGATAATATTACTACTACTAATACTACTAGTGGAAATAAAGCAATTGAAATGAAGATGAAAGAAATCCTAGTGAAAAATGAAGAACACTTGACAATGCTTGATCTAATGAAAATTGCAGATAATATTACTACTACTAATACTACTAGTGGAAATAAAGCTATTGAAATGAAGATGAAAGAAATCCTAGTGAAAAATGAAGAACACTTGACAATGCTTGATCTAATGAAAATTGCAGATAATATTACTACTACTAATACTACTAGTGGAAATAAAGCAATTGAAATGAAGATGAAAGAAATCCTAGTGAAAAATGAAGAATGCTTGACAATGCTTGATGTAATGAAAATTGCAGATAATATTACTACTAATAATACTACTAGTGGAAATAAAGCTATTGAAATGATGATGAAAGAAATCCTAGTGAAAAATGAAGAATGCTTGACAATGCTTGATCTAATGAAAATTGCAGATAATATTACTACTACTAATACTACAAGTGGAAATAAAGCTATTGAAATGAAGATGAAAGAAATCCTAGTGAAAAATGAAGAATACTTGACAATGCTTGATCTAATGAAAATTGCAGATAATATTACTACTAATAATACTACTAGTGGAAATAAAGCAATTGAAATGAAGATGAAAGAAATCCTAGCGAAAAATGAAGAATGCTTTGACACTGCTTGATCTATTGAAAATTGCAGATAATATTACTACTACTAATACTACTAGTGGAAATAAAGCAATTGAAATGAAGATGAAAGAAATCCTAGTGAAAAATGAAGAATGCTTGATAATGCTTGATCTATTGAAAATTGCAGATAATATTACTACTACTAATACTACTAGTGGAAATAAAGCAATTGAAATGAAGATGAAAGAAATCCTAGTGAAAAATGAAGAAAACTTGACACGGCTTGCTCTAATGAAAATTGCAGATAATATTACTACTACTAATACTACTAGTGGAAATAAAGCAATTGAAATGAAGATGAAAGAAATCCTAGTGAAAAATGAAGAATGCTTGACAATGCTTGATCTAATGAAAATTGCAGATAATATTACTACTACTAATACTACTAGTGGAAATAAAGCAATTGAAATGAAGATGAAAGATATCCTAGTGAAAAATGAAGAATGCTTGACAATGCTTGATCTAATGAAAATTGCAGATAATATTACTACTACTAATACTACTAGTGGAAATAAAGCAATTGAAATGAAGATGAAAGAAATCCTAGTGAAAAATGAAGAATACTTGACAATGCTTGATCTAATGAAAATTGCAGATAATATTACTACTACTAATACTACTAGTGGAAATAAAGCAATTGAAATGAAGATGAAAGAAATCCTAGTGAAAAATGAAGAAAACTTGACACGGCTTGATCTAATGAAAATTGCAGATAATATTACTACTACTAATACTACTAGTGGAAATAAAGCAATTCAAATGAAGATGAAAGAAATCCTAGTGAAAAATGAAGAATGCTTGACAATGCTTGATCTAATGAAAATTGCAGATAATATTACTACTACTAATACTACAAGTGGAAATAAAGCTATTGAAATGAAGATGAAAGAAATCCTAGTGAAAAATGAAGAATACTTGACAATGCTTGATCTAATGAAAATAGCAGATAATATTACTACTACTAATACTACTAGTGGAAATAAAGCTATTGAAATGAAGATGAAAGAAATCCTAGTGAAAAATGAAGAATGCTTGACAATGCTTGATCTAATGAAAATTGCAGATAATATTACTACTACTAATACTACTAGTGGAAATAAAGCAATTGAAATGAAGATGAAAGAAATCCTAGTGAAAAATGAAGAATGCTTGACAATGCTTGATCTAATGAAAATTGCAGATAATATTACTACTACTAATACTACTAGTGGAAATAAAGCTATTGAAATGAAGATGAAAGAAATCCTAGTGAAAAATGAAGAATGCTTGACAATGCTTGATCTAATGAAAATTGCAGATAATATTACTACTACTAATACTACTACTGGAAATAAAGAAATTGAAATGAAGATGAAAGAAATCGTAGCGAAAAATGAAGAATGCTTTGACAATGCTTGATCTAATGAAAATTGCAGATAATATTACTACTACTAATACTACTAGTGGAAATAAAGCAATTGAAATGAAGATGAAAGAAATCCTAGTGAAAAATGAAGAATGCTTGACAATCCTTGATCTATTGAAAATTGCAGATAATATTACTACTACTAATACTACTAGTGGAAATAAAGCAATTGAAATGAAGATGAAAGAAATCCTAGTGAAAAATGAAGAAAACTTGACACGGCTTGATCTAATGAAAATTGCAGATAATATTACTACGACTAATACTACTAGTGGAAATAAAGCAATTGAAATGAAGATGAAAGAAATCCTAGTGAAAAATGAAGAAAACTTGACACGGCTTGATCTAATGAAAATTGCAGATAATATTACTACTACTAATACTACTAGTGGAAATAAAGCAATTGAAATGAAGATGAAAGAAATCCTAGTGAAAAATGAAGAAAACTTGACACGGTTTGATCTAATGAAAATTGCAGATAATATTACTACTACTAATACTACTAGTGGAAATAAAGCAATTGAAATGAAGATGAAAGAAATCCTAGTGAAAAATGAAGAAAACTTGACACGGCTTGATCTAATGAAAATTGCAGATAATATTACTACTACTAATACTACTAGTGGAAATAAAGCAATTGAAATGAAGATGAAAGAAATCCTAGTGAAAAATGAAGAATACTTGACAATGCTTTATCTAATGAAAATTGCAGATAATATTACTACTACTAATAC
The DNA here is from genome assembly GCA_963932145.1 of Acanthosepion lycidas. NCBI lineage: Eukaryota > Metazoa > Mollusca > Cephalopoda > Sepiida > Sepiidae > Acanthosepion > Acanthosepion lycidas. Next base: position 76,806,136 of record OZ010607.1, on the reverse strand, counting down.
TACTAGTGGAAATAAAGCAATTGAAATGAAGATGAAAGAAATCCTAGTGAAAAATGAAGAAAACTTGACACGGCTTGATCTAATGAAAATTGCAGATAATATTACTACTACTAATACTACTAGTGGAAATAAAGCAATTGAAATGAAGATGAAAGAAATCCTAGTGAAAAATGAAGAAAACTTGACACGGCTTGATCTAATGAAAATTGCAGATAATATTACTACTACTAATACTACTAGTGGAAATAAAGCAATTGAAATGAAGATGAAAGAAATCCTAGTGAAAAATGAAGAATGCTTGACAATGCTTAATCTAATGAAAATTGCAGATAATATTACTACTACTAATACTACTAGTGGAAATAAAGCAATTGAAATGAAGATGAAAGAAATCCTAGTGAAAAATGAAGAATGCTTGACAATGCTTAATCTAATGAAAATTGCAGATAATATTACTACTACTAATACTACTAGTGAAAATAAAGCAATTGAAATGAAGTTGAAAGAAATCCTAGTGAAAAATGAAGAATGCTTGACAATGCTTAATCTAATGAAAATTGCAGATAATATTACTACAACTAATACTACTAGTGGAAATAAAGCTATTGAAATGAAGATGAAAGAAATCCTAGTGAAAAATGAAGAATACTTGACAATCCTTGATCTAATGAAAATTGCAGATAATATTACTACTACTAATACTACTAGTGGAAATAAAGCAATTGAAATGAAGATGAAAGAAATCCTAGTGAAAAATGAAGAATGCTTGACAATGCTTGATCTAATGAAAATAGCAGATAATATTACTACTACTAATACTACTAGTGGAAATAAAGCAATTGAAATGAAGATGAAAGAAATCCTAGTGAAAAATGAAGAATGCTTGACAATGCTTGATCTAATGAAAATAGCAGATAATATTAATACTACTAATACTACTAGTGGAAATAAAGCAATTGAAATGAAGATGAAAGAAATCCTAGTGAAAAATGAAGAATGATTGACAATGCTTGATCTAATGAAAATTTCAGATAATATTACTACTACTAATACTACTAGTGGAAATAAAGCTATTGAAATGAAGATGAAAGAAATCCTAGTGAAAAATGAAGAATGCTTGACAATGCTTGATGTAATGAAAATTGCAGATAATATTACTACTAATAATACTACTAGTGGAAATAAAGCAATTGAAATGAAGATGAAAGAAATCCTAGTGAAAAATGAAGAACACTTGACAATGCTTGATCTAATGAAAATTGCAGATAATATTACTACTACTAATACTACTAGTGGAAATAAAGCAATTGAAATGAAGATGAAAGAAATCCTAGTGAAAAATGAAGAACACTTGACAATGCTTGATCTAATGAAAATTGCAGATAATATTACTACTACTAATACTACTAGTGGAAATAAAGCTATTGAAATGAAGATGAAAGAAATCCTAGTGAAAAATGAAGAACACTTGACAATGCTTGATCTAATGAAAATTGCAGATAATATTACTACTACTAATACTACTAGTGGAAATAAAGCAATTGAAATGAAGATGAAAGAAATCCTAGTGAAAAATGAAGAATGCTTGACAATGCTTGATGTAATGAAAATTGCAGATAATATTACTACTAATAATACTACTAGTGGAAATAAAGCTATTGAAATGATGATGAAAGAAATCCTAGTGAAAAATGAAGAATGCTTGACAATGCTTGATCTAATGAAAATTGCAGATAATATTACTACTACTAATACTACAAGTGGAAATAAAGCTATTGAAATGAAGATGAAAGAAATCCTAGTGAAAAATGAAGAATACTTGACAATGCTTGATCTAATGAAAATTGCAGATAATATTACTACTAATAATACTACTAGTGGAAATAAAGCAATTGAAATGAAGATGAAAGAAATCCTAGCGAAAAATGAAGAATGCTTTGACAATGCTTGATCTATTGAAAATTGCAGATAATATTACTACTACTAATACTACTAGTGGAAATAAAGCAATTGAAATGAAGATGAAAGAAATCCTAGTGAAAAATGAAGAATTCTTGACAATGCTTGATCTAATGAAAATTGCAGATAATATTACTACTACTAATACTACTAGTGGAAATAAAGCAATTGAAATGAAGATGAAAGAAATCCTAGTGAAAAATGAAGAATGCTTGACAATGCTTGATCTAATGAAAATTGCAGATAATATTACTACTACTAATACTACTAGTGGAAATAAAGCAATTGAAATGAAGATGAAAGAAATCCTAGTGAAAAATGAAGAATACTTGACAATGCTTGATCTAATGAAAATTGCAGATAATATTACTACTACTAATACTACTAGTGGAAATAAAGCAATTGAAATGAAGATGAAAGAAATCCTAGTGAAAAATGAAGAAAACTTGACACGGCTTGATCTAATGAAAATTGCAGATAATATTACTACTACTAATACTACTAGTGGAAATAAAGCAATTCAAATGAAGATGAAAGAAATCCTAGTGAAAAATGAAGAATGCTTGACAATGCTTGATCTAATGAAAATTGCAGATAATATTACTACTACTAATACTACAAGTGGAAATAAAGCTATTGAAATGAAGATGAAAGAAATCCTAGTGAAAAATGAAGAATACTTGACAATGCTTGATCTAATGAAAATAGCAGATAATATTACTACTACTAATACTACTAGTGGAAATAAAGCTATTGAAATGAAGATGAAAGAAATCCTAGTGAAAAATGAAGAATGCTTGACAATGCTTGATCTAATGAAAATTGCAGATAATATTACTACTACTAATACTACTAGTGGAAATAAAGCAATTGAAATGAAGATGAAAGAAATCCTAGTGAAAAATGAAGAATGCTTGACAATGCTTGATCTAATGAAAATTGCAGATAATATTACTACTACTAATACTACTAGTGGAAATAAAGCTATTGAAATGAAGATGAAAGAAATCCTAGTGAAAAATGAAGAATGCTTGACAATGCTTGATCTAATGAAAATTGCAGATAATATTACTACTACTAATACTACTACTGGAAATAAAGAAATTGAAATGAAGATGAAAGAAATCGTAGCGAAAAATGAAGAATGCTTTGACAATGCTTGATCTAATGAAAATTGCAGATAATATTACTACTACTAATACTACTAGTGGAAATAAAGCAATTGAAATGAAGATGAAAGAAATCCTAGTGAAAAATGAAGAATGCTTGACAATCCTTGATCTATTGAAAATTGCAGATAATATTACTACTACTAATACTACTAGTGGAAATAAAGCAATTGAAATGAAGATGAAAGAAATCCTAGTGAAAAATGAAGAAAACTTGACACGGCTTGATCTAATGAAAATTGCAGATAATATTACTACTACTAATACTACTAGTGGAAATAAAGCAATTGAAATGAAGATGAAAGAAATCCTAGTGAAAAATGAAGAAAACTTGACACGGCTTGATCTAATGAAAATTGCAGATAATATTACTACTACTAATACTACTAGTGGAAATAAAGCAATTGAAATGAAGATGAAAGAAATCCTAGTGAAAAATGAAGAAAACTTGACACGGTTTGATCTAATGAAAATTGCAGATAATATTACTACTACTAATACTACTAGTGGAAATAAAGCAATTGAAATGAAGATGAAAGAAATCCTAGTGAAAAATGAAGAAAACTTGACACGGCTTGATCTAATGAAAATTGCAGATAATATTACTACTACTAATACTACTAGTGGAAATAAAGCAATTGAAATGAAGATGAAAGAAATCCTAGTGAAAAATGAAGAATACTTGACAATGCTTTATCTAATGAAAATTGCAGATAATATTTCTACTACTAATACTACTAGTGGAAATAAAGCAATTGAAATGAAGATGAAAGAAATCCTAGTGAAAAATGAAGAAAACTTGACACGGCTTGATCTAATGAAAATTGCAGATAATATTACTACTACTAATACTACTAGTGGAAATAAAGCAATTGAAATGAAGATGAAAGAAATCCTAGTGAAAAATGAAGAAAACTTGACACGGCTTGATCTAATGAAAATTGCAGATAATATTACTACTACTAATACTACTAGTGGAAATAAAGCAATTGAAATGAAGATGAAAGAAATCCTAGTGAAAAATGAAGAATGCTTGACAATGCTTAATCTAATGAAAATTGCAGATAATATTACTACTACTAATACTACTAGTGGAAATAAAGCAATTGAAATGAAGATGAAAGAAATCCTAGTGAAAAATGAAGAATGCTTGACAATGCTTAATCTAATGAAAATTGCAGATAATATTACTACTACTAATACTACTAGTGAAAATAAAGCAATTGAAATGAAGTTGAAAGAAATCCTAGTGAAAAATGAAGAATGCTTGACAATGCTTAATCTAATGAAAATTGCAGATAATATTACTACAACTAATACTACTAGTGGAAATAAAGCTATTGAAATGAAGATGAAAGAAATCCTAGTGAAAAATGAAGAATACTTGACAATCCTTGATCTAATGAAAATTGCAGATAATATTACTACTACTAATACTACTAGTGGAAATAAAGCAATTGAAATGAAGATGAAAGAAATCCTAGTGAAAAATGAAGAATGCTTGGCAATTATCGATCTAATGAAAATTGCAGATAATATTACTACTACTAATACTACTAGTGGAAATAAAGCAATTGAAATGAAGATGAAAGAAATCCTAGTGAAAAATGAAGAATGATTGACAATGCTCGATCTAATGAAAATTGCCGATAATATTACTACTACTAATACTACTAGTGGAAATAAAGCAATTGAAATGAAGATGAAAGAAATCCTAGTGAAAAATGAAGAATGCTTGGCAATGCTCGATCTAATGAAAATTGCAGATAATATTACTACTACTAATACTACTAGTGGAAATAAAGCAATTGAAATGAAGATGAAAGAAATCCTAGTGAAAAATGAAGAATGCTTGGCAATGCTCGATCTAATGAAAATTGCCGATAATATTACTACTACTAATACTACTAGTGGAAATAAAGCAATTGAAATGAAGATGAAAGAAATCCTAGTGAAAAATGAAGAATTCTTGACAATGCTTGATCTAATGAAAATTGCAGATAATATTACTACTACTAATACTACTAGTGGAAATAAAGCAATTGAAATGAAGATGAAAGAAATCCTAGTGAAAAATGAAGAATGCTTGACAATGCTTAATCTAATGAAAATTGCAGATAATATTACTACTACTAATACTACTAGTGGAAATAAAGCAATTGAAATGAAGTTGAAAGAAATCCTAGTGAAAAATGAAGAATGCTTGACAATGCTTAATCTAATGAAAATTGCAGATAATATTACTACTACTAATACTACTAGTGGAAATAAAGCAATTGAAATGAAGATGAAAGAAATCCTAGTGAAAAATGAAGAATGCTTGACAATGCTTGATCTAATGAAAATTGCAGATAATATTACTACTACTAATACTACTAGTGGAAATAAAGCAATTGAAATGAAGATGAATGAAATCCTAGAGAAAAATGAAGAATGCTTGACAATGCTTGATCTAATGAAAATTGCAGATAATATTACTACTACTAATACTACTAGTGGAAATAAAGCTATTGAAATGAAGATGAAAGAAATCCTAGTGAAAAATGAAGAATGCTTGACAATGCTTGTTCTAATGAAAATTGCAGATAATATTACTACTACTAATACTACTAGTGGAAATAAAGCAATTGAAATGAAGATGAAAGAAATCCTAGTGAAAAATGAAGAATGTTTGACAATGCTTGATCTAATGAAAATTGCAGATAATATTACTAATACTAATACTACTAGTGGAAATAAAGCAATTGAAATGAAGATGAAAGAAATCCTAGTGAAAAATGAAGAATGCTTGACAATGCTTGATCTAATGAAAATTGCAGATAATATTACTACTACTAATACTACTAGTGGAAATAAAGCTATTGAAATGAAGATGAAAGAAATCCTAGTGAAAAATGAAGAATGATTGACAATGCTTGATCTAATGAAAATTGCAGATAATATTACTACTACTAATACTACTAGTGGAAATAAAGCTATTGAAATGAAGATGAAAGAAATCCTAGTGAAAAATGAAGAATACTTGACAATGCTTGATCTAATGAAAATTGCAGATAATATTACTACTACTAATACTACTAGTGGAAATAAAGCAATTGAAATGAAGATGAAAGAAATCCTAGTGAAAAATGAAGAATGCTTGACAATGCTTAATCTAATGAAAATTGCAGATAATATTACTACTACTAATACTACTAGTGGAAATAAAGCAATTGAAATGAAGTTGAAAGAAATCCTAGTGAAAAATGAAGAATGCTTGACAATGCTTAATCTAATGAAAATTGCAGATAATATTACTACTACTAATACTACTAGTGGAAATAAAGCAATTGAAATGAAGATGAAAGAAATCCTAGTGAAAAATGAAGAATGCTTGACAATGCTTAATCTAATGAAAATTGCAGATAATATTACTACTACTAATACTACTAGTGGAAATAAAGCAATTGAAATGAAGTTGAAAGAAATCCTAGTGAAAAATGAAGAATGCTTGACAATGCTTAATCTAATGAAAATTGCAGTTAATATTACTACAACTAATACTACTAGTGGAAATAAAGCTATTGAAATGAAGATGAAAGAAATCCTAGTGAAAAATGAAGAATACTTGACAATCCTTGATCTAATGAAAATTGCAGATAATATTACTACTACTAATACTACTAGTGGAAATAAAGCAATTGAAATGAAGATGAAAGAAATCCTAGTGAAAAATGAAGAATGCTTGGCAATTCTCGATCTAATGAAAATTGCAGATAATATTACTACTACTAATACTACTAGTGGAAATAAAGCAATTGAAATGAAGATGAAAGAAATCCTAGTGAAAAATGAAGAATGATTGACAATGCTCGATCTAATGAAAATTGCCGATAATATTACTACTACTAATACTACTAGTGGAAATAAAGCAATTGAAATGAAGATGAAAGAAATCCTAGTGAAAAATGAAGAATGCTTGGCAATGCTCGATCTAATGAAAATTGCAGATAATATTACTACTACTAATACTACTAGTGGAAATAAAGCAATTGAAATGAAGATGAAAGAAATCCTAGTGAAAAATGAAGAATGCTTGGCAATGCTCGATCTAATGAAAATTGCCGATAATATTACTACTACTAATACTACTAGTGGAAATAAAGCAATTGAAATGAAGATGAAAGAAATCCTAGTGAAAAATGAAGAATTCTTGACAATGCTTGATCTAATGAAAATTGCAGATAATATTACTACTACTAATACTACTAGTGGAAATAAAGCAATTGAAATGAAGATGAAAGAAATCCTAGTGAAAAATGAAGAATGCTTGACAATGCTTAATCTAATGAAAATTGCAGATAATATTACTACTACTAATACTACTAGTGGAAATAAAGCAATTGAAATGAAGTTGAAAGAAATCCTAGTGAAAAATGAAGAATGCTTGACAATGCTTAATCTAATGAAAATTGCAGATAATATTACTACTACTAATACTACTAGTGGAAATAAAGCAATTGAAATGAAGTTGAAAGAAATCCTAGTGAAAAATGAAGAATGCTTGACAATGCTTAATCTAATGAAAATTGCAGATAATATTACTACAACTAATACTACTAGTGGAAATAAAGCTATTGAAATGAAGATGAAAGAAATCCTAGTGAAAAATGAAGAATACTTGACAATCCTTGATCTAATGAAAATTGCAGATAATATTACTACTACTAATACTACTAGTGGAAATAAAGCAATTGAAATGAAGATGAAAGAAATCCTAGTGAAAAATGAAGAATTCTTGACAATGCTTGATCTAATGAAAATTGCAGATAATATTACTACTACTAATACTACTAGTGGAAATAAAGCTATTGAAATGACGATGAAAGAAATCCTAGTGAAAAATGAAGAATACTTGACAATCCTTGATCTAATGAAAATTGCAGATAATATTACTACTACTAATACTACTAGTGGAAATAAAGCAATTGAAATGACTTCTGTTTCTTTAAACTCGAATTTATTAAACTGCGAATTGTTAAACTATTATTAATGTTGACTTGTGTTCAATTTCATTCTAATCCTTGTATTTAAATAATTGCGAATATCAGTGTATCAATCTTTTTCATCTTTCCTTTTAGAGACCGTATCCCAACACATCTTAACATTGTGGAGTCAGACCGACTCTGCGAGGACAGTAAAAACATTTCTGGTTGGAAATGGACCGGTAATCCTGAATTTGGGATCCCCAAGCTTTACCGGGTATTGAACCATGGATAAAGGCGCTGGTTAAATCCAGTGACAGCAGCCAAAGTGTATGATTTTAAGGCAGTGGAGAACTTTCAGAGCGAAATTAACCGGAGATTACTGATAAGTGACATCCATTAAACATGACATGTTGAACTAGAACATTCTACCCCAGTGAGTGAAATAAAGGGTTCAGTTTGAAATTCCTACCACCTGAAGAATGCCGGAGCGTACAACGGCCGAAACGTTGTAATAAATAGTCCGAATAATGTAAATAATGTACATAATACCTCATCTCAGAAATATAGACAGGTACGTTCACCTTTATTTTAAGTTAATGAACTAAACTGGAAGTTTTCTAAAGGCCAGGTTTTGTGCAAGTCTCTTATGGGCTCCTCTTAAATCCAAGAAATGCCACCCAAATCTATAATAATGGGCCCTCATTCTGCTTCATAGTCCATCACAATTTTCATCAGGTACTATTCATATAAAATACAAATTTCATTGTCACCTTATTATGTACAATAATGAATCATAATCAAAATAGGTGAACAATTCAACTAGAAAAATTGAAAATAAACCCACTGTATCTAAAAACAAATTAGAGATGTCATACAAGATCATTCCATCTTTAAAATAAATGAACAATGTTTTCACATCAACTTGAGAATGAGTTTGAGTAAATGAATGGCGGAACAAGATTTAGGAGAGATAACAAAAAGACAAAATTTATTAAGAGCTACAAAGGACAGGAAATAGTGGAGAGCCATGATCGACAATGTCCTGAAGGAACTCGGCAGTTAGAAGAAGAAGAATGAAGTTGAGTAAATGAATGTCGAAACAAGATTTAGGAGAGATAACAAAAAGACAAAATTTATTAAGAGCTACAAAGGGTAGGAAATTGTGGAGAGCCATGATCGCTTACGTCCTGAATGGACACAGCACATAGAAGAAGAAGAATGAGGTTGAGTAAATGGATGCTGGAACAAGGTTTAGGAGAGATAACAAAAAGATAAAATTATTAAGAGCTACAAAGGGTAGGAAATTGTGGAGAGCCATGATTGCTTACATCCTGAATGGACACAGCACATAGAAGAAGAATGAGCTTGAGTAAATGGATGGTGGAACAAGGTTTAGGAGAGATAACGAAAAGACAAAATTTATTAAGAGCTACAAAGGACAGGAAATTGTGGAGAGCCATGATCGCCTACGTTCTGAAGGTACACTGTACTATAAAAGAAGAAGAATGAGCTTCAGTACATCGATGGCGGAACAAGGTTTAGGACAGATAACAAAAAGACTACATTTATTAAGAGCAACAAAGGATAGGAAATTGTGGAGAGCCATGATCGAAAACGTCCTGAAGGGAGAAGGCACATAGAAAAAGAAGAATGATCTTCGGTAAATGGATGGCGGGACAAGTTTTAAAAGAGATAACAAAAAGAAAAAATTATTAAGAGCTACAATGAACAGGAAATTGTGGAGAGTCATGATCGCCTTCATTCTGAATGGACAGGACACATAAAAACGATGAATTATGCACAATAATGGATCTTATGTAATATAGGTAAGCAATTCAGCTAGAAGAATTGAAAATATATACAATGTATCTAAATTGAAATTCGAGAGATGTCATCATTGATCCATCCATGTTAAAATATTGATGTTTTGTGGTGGTTTTTTATTGCCTTCTTCAGATATATTTTTTTAAAGAGTTGAGTAATTTTAACACATCCAGCATTATGGGTAAAAATACTGGATTTTATATAATATTTTTTCGAGACTTAACATGATTGAACAAAATAAATTCACAGATGTAGTTAAAAAAAGAACAAACTCAAAATGTCTCGTTAAAACAGTTACGACTGAATAGTGAGTTCGATTCTCACTGGGTGCTCCAGACATTCGGCCGTGTACCATATTTAAGCTATGGTTAGGAAATAATTTTTTTTTAATAGTCAGTTGAGCTTAATTTAATTTGTAACATATAAATGTAGATTGAAAAAAAAAAAAAAAAAAAAAAAAACGAAACAAATGCTGATAAGACAGCGGACGTCACAAATCAGTTACCGAGAACCTCAGTCTTCGAACTTCCTAAGTTTTGAGGGTTGCACGCACCGGCCCTGCTAAAGAATTATTGTCCTGAAGATGAAACACTGATGTAACGAGTTTGAGTAAAGCTCCAATACAAATGCCTTGTACCAGATTTGACGACGATTTGTAAAATCAAAAAAAAAAAATAAATAAAACGTTTGTTTTTTTCTTATTCTTTTTTCTTTTGTTAACTTTCTAAATTATTTTCTTTTTTTTCCACTACAGCAACTACCTCACCCCTAACATTCTCAACCCAATTTTGATATTCCTAACCCACCGTTTTTTCGGCACACCTTTTTTTTTTAATACCTTTCCCTTCAATTCCTAGCAATTCTTTCATTTCAAATCCTTTCTTAAAAAAAAATAAAAAAAATACTGCCCCCGCTACCCCATGGCTCACCTTAATTTTCGTATTTCTTTCTTCTTTTCTTTTCAAGCTGCCTGTTTCCCGCTTTTAAAAGTAAATCTTGCCAATTGTGTAGTTGACAGTTCTTTATAGAGGGGACTCTGATTGGTCGAGCGCGGCCGTCTCCCACCAATTAAATGCTTAATCCTGACCTAGGCGCACTGATCCTCGATTGACACACATGCACACACGGGCACCCGGACTATCCATCACCAACACAATCACTGTCACAGACGGCCCTTACCTTAACACCCCTCAAAAACCCGACACTCACATACGATTACTAAAACCATGACGCGTCCAGCACTACAAGCGCCCGCTTCTCTTCAAATGAAATCGTCCCAGTTTCTTTCTTCCATTGATTTTGACTTTCTTTTTTCTTACGTTTGACCTTTCACTCTGTTCATCTTTTTTCTTTTCTTTCTCTATTTCTTTTAGCATTTCGTAGAACTTTCTTTTCTTTTCCTATTTATGTTATTCTTTCTTTCTATTCATTTCTTTCTTTCTTTGTTTCTTTCTTTGTTTCTATGTTTCTTTCTTTCTTTCTTATAACCGCTATCCTTTTTTCATTCTTTTTTTATAACCACTAATCCTCCATTTTCTTTCTTTCTTTCTTTCTTTCTTTCTTTCTTTCTTTCTTTCTTTCTTATAGTCCATTTTCTTTCTTTCTTTCTTTCTTTTCTTTGACCATAATTTTCTTTCTTTCTTTTTCTTTTTTCTTCTTTCTTTCTTTCTTTCTTTCTTTCTTTCTTTCTTTCTTATAGTCCATATTATTTCTTTCTTTGACTTAAATTCTTTCTTTCTTTCAGTGCATATTCTTTTTTCTTTCTTTCCTTCTTTCTTTTTTCTTATAGTCCATATTCTTTCTTTCTTTCCTTCTTTCTTTCTTTCTTTTCTTTGACCACAATTCTTTTTCTTTCTTTCTTTTTCTTTTTCTTCTTTCTTTCTTTCTTTCTTTCTTATAGTCCATATTATTTCTTTCTTTGACTTATATTCTTTCTTTCTTTCTTTCAGTCCATATTCTTTCTTTCTTTCCTTCTTTCTTTTTTCCTATAGTCCATATTCTTTCTTTCTTTCCTTCTTTCTTTCTTTTCTTTGACCACAATTCTTTTTCTTTCTTTCTTTTTCTTTTTTCTTTTTTCTTCTTTCTTTCTTTCTTTCTTTCTTTCTTATAGTCCATATTATTTCTTTCTTTGACTTAAATTCTTTCTTTCTTTCTTTCTTATAACCGCAATTCTTTTCTTCTTTTCATCTTTTCTTTTGTAGAAACACAATTCTTTCTTTCTTTCTTTCTTTCTTTCTTTCTTTTTGACAGCAACCGTTATATAAAAACGTAAGTCCTTTCCTAGCAATCTTTCTCGTTCGTCTCACCCCCTTCCCCCTACCTACTTCCATTTCCCGCGTCTTCGCCCGCCCTTTATGTTTCTACCCACCTCTGAAAAGAAATCCTTCGTATCATGTCTCACAACATTATTATCACCATCGACCCGCACATCATATGACCCTGTCCGCCAGCCTCGTTCTCATTCTATTTTATCTCTTCCCCGACCTCCATCTTTTTTCTTTCAGCATCCTCTTCTGAGATTGTCCCAACCCCATCTTCTATATGCCTCATCTAACAGGAGCCGACACTTAACTCTTCCACACAACTAAACTCATTGTTTTTGCACAAAAGAAGAAACAAACACAGGCAGTTTTTTTTTTAAATCAGAAACAAAAACAACAACAAAAAAAAAACAGTAAAAAGAAAGAGGAGGAGAGACAAGGGATCAAGCAAAAATAATAAAAAAAAAGAGTTAAAGATTGGAGGTTAGAAAATATGTGTTACATAGATGAAAGTAAACGTATTTACCAATTGTCAGCATCGTCACATATTGCATACCAACAAATGTTTCCTTTTAAATGACTAGGATAAAACAGAGTACCTGAGATATGGAAGGTTTTATATTATTAGGATAAAAAAGAGCATATAAAATATGGATGCTTTTAAATACCTAGGATAAAACAGAGTACCTGAGATATGGATCCATTTATTTTCATCAGATAAAACAGAGTACCTGAGACATGGAGGGTTTTAAATTATTAGGATAAAAAAGATTACCTGATATACAGATCCTTTCAATTTGAAAGGATATAAGAATGTACGTGAGATATGGATGTTTTTAAATTACTCGGATAAAGCATACGACCTTAAGTATCGATTATTTCAATTTTCAGGATGAAACACAGTGTCTGAAATAGGAATCCATTTAATTTACTGAAATGAAACAGATTATCTGAGATATGGATGTTTTTAAAATAAAGAGAGAGGACAATAAAATAACAGGAATTAAGAAGACAGAATAAAATTATTGACAATGCATTTAAACTTTTGAAGATCAAAGACAATAAATCTACCAGGACGCAACGGGTTACTCAGTGTTAGAGAACATGAAAAAAACTACTATTAAGGAGAGAGGACAATAAAAGAAAAACAATTAAGAAGACAGACATTAACGGTTGACATTACATTTAAATTTTTGAAGATAAAAGGCAATAAAGCCACTAAGAAGCAAAAGAGCGAATATGAGGAAAACTACTATCAAAGAGAGAAGACAATTAAAGAACTTGATTTAAGAAACCAGAAGATAAGGATTGTCACTGTATTTAAAACTTTGAAGATCAAATTTTCTTGGGTAGCAAGTAGCCAGAAGAGAGGTCTACTAGTGAGATGTGTGAGAGAAGAAAGTTAGCATAGAACTTACGATTATATCTAACCATTTCAACTGTAAAAATGATGAGACCTTACCGCCAATCAAGTACTGCGCTTAAATATATAAAGACAAGGTATTATAGAAGAGAGTATATCATAATAATTACCATGAAATTATTCATAGCAAAGGCATAGGGAAGCTACGTTACGGCGGTGGGAAATTGACTGATGCCGATATGCCAGGTCAGTTTCGATAGCATTGCAGATTCTTCTTTGGATTTTATCAAGAGTCTTTAAATACAAATTAGCAGGAGCACCGCGCCATATGTGGCAGCAATATTCAAAGCATGGATGAATGGTAGACTTATAAATATGTAAGATAGATTCTGGAGAGAAACATTGCAGATTCCTCTTTGGATTTTATCAAGAATCTCTAAATATATAGCAGGAGCACCAAACCATATGTGGCAGCAATATTCAAAGCATGGATGAATGGTAGACTTATAAATATGTAAGATAGATTCTGGAGAGAAACATTGCAGATTTCTCTTTGGATTTTATCAAGAATCTCTAAATATATAGCAGGAGCACCAGACCATATGAGGCAGCAATATTCAAAGCATGGATGAATAGTAGACTTATAAATATGTAAGATAGTTTCTGGAGAGAAACATTGCAGATTCCTCTTTAGATTTTATCATGTATCTCTAAATATATAGCAGGAGCACCGGATCATATGTGGCAGCAATATTCAAAGCATGAATGGTAGACTTATAAATATGTAAGATAGATTCTGAAGAGAAACATTGCAGATTCCTCTTTGGATTTTATCAAGAATCTCTAAATATATAGCAGGAGCACCGGACCATATGTGGCATCAATATTCAAAGCATGGACGAATGATAGACTTATAAATATGTAAGATAGATTCTGACGAGAAACATTGTCTCGTACAACTCAGGAAACCAACTTTCCTAAAAGCAGAGCTAGCAATTGATTTACTATAATATTTCTACAATCGGGTGTCATTAGTCCAACAATATCGGATAACCTCAAGAAGATTGGCCAGGTGAACTTGGTAATGAGTTCCCTATGAACACCTTGAAAGTCAAAGTGTTCGACGGTTTGAAGTTTTTTTTTAAGCAATTCACCCCAAGCCAGGCCCGCATGGGGTTACAGAGAGTTAGAGCAAGAGTAAAGAGGCATGTTTGAAGTAAGGATACAGAGAAGGGCGGAGAACAAAATCAAGGCATCAGATGATGTCGATTGACATTACAGTTGAATATTTGGAGATTATTGCTATCAGGGAAGCAAATAAGAGGAAGGGAGTTCCACAGACGGGAAGTGTGAATGAAGAACCAGTTGGAGTAGAAGAGGCCGTTATACTTAACTGCTTTGACAGTGAAAGGGTGGAACCGAGATGACAAACTTGTAGCACACTTAATTTCATACAATAGCTTGTCAGGGCAGATGCCATGAAAATATTTATAGAAAAGACAGAGGGAAGCCACATTACGTCGGTGACTGGAGTCGAGATGCCAGGTTAGGACCTATCACATTGCATATCTGTCTTTGGATTTTGTCCAGAACCTCGAGATGAACATCGAGGGTACCAGACCATATATGGCAGGAGGATTCAATGCAAGAACAAATGGTTGATTTATAGATTTGAAGGATGGACGCTAGCACGATACAGAGAGAGAATCGCTGCTGAAGTTTACTGACAGCAACTGGATGAGATGAACATACAGTTAATCAAAATGCGACTTGCACTGGTTAAACAAAGCTGTACAGGTCTCTTTCGTATAAATGCTCGGCCATATGTTGCCAGGATAACACTACAAAAGCAGTTAGTCTTGAGATACGGGACACTGCCACACCTAGCATATTCTTCTGGTCTCGCACCCATGTCTGCCGCTTTTTCAATCAAGTTGACAATTTTTAAAACCACACGGCATGTTAAGTAATAGCTGCTCCAGTTAGTGCTACGCAGTAACTATTTAAGTCGTTGCATACTGAGAAAAATAATATTCGGAAAATAAAAAATTGGATCTGGTCTGAACAGTAACATATATATATATATATATATATATATATATATATATATATATATAATGAAAGAAATTTGAAAGATAATTGAATAATGATAACGATAATAAGTGTAATAATAATTATTGTTTATTAATAGGACTTTTGATGGGTAAAGATGTTAAAAATGTAAAAAGAAATTCTGTGTCCTTTTTCAACGAGAAATAAAATGACATTTTGCGGGCAACCTATTTGCCATGGGTTATATTGCTGATAAAATCTAAAATCTAAATCTATGACAGTTGGGCTATTTGTACGGTCGTAGAGGGTTTGTAAATGGCTTTCTCTGGAAACTATTCATTGAGAATACCTAAATTCCTATTGAAACCTGGAATGTGGGAATTTCTTTTAGAAATGCATTTTAACTGAGACATTCGTCTTTCTTAGTGGCATTTAAATGACAACGCCAGAATTATTGGCGGAGTAGTTAATGGCTGTTCCAGTTACTGCAACGCAGTAACTACTTATTTAAGTCGTTGCATATTGAGAAAGACAATATTCGGAAAATGAAAAAAATGGTCCTGGTCTGAACAGTAACATCGGCAAAAACAAACACCAGCTGATATGTTTAGAGAGAGAATACAAACATTATGAAAACGGATTTGTCGTCAACAGTAAATGGAGGAATAATGTACATCGATGTTGGTATGTAGCAGACCGGGGGTCTGTAATACATCTCAATGTTCTAGAAAAAAACATAGGAACGTCAACACACAGAATGGATCCAAAATGCCTACCAGACAAAGCTTGGCATTCTTAAACATAGTTTCATTGTTGAAGGGGGTTGTGTTAGGATTCAGACACCAGTTAAAATAACCTTGATCTATATTTTAAGATATTAACATCTAAGCTTTGGAAAGTCTGATTTCAAAATGTTCAGAGGTCAAGAATCATTATAATCACAACGCTGAACCAAGACATTCAAAGAACAAGGAAGAAAGATCCCGGATTTCCTTTGGAGAAGTTTACAGTGAAGGGAGATCTGCAACAAATCCGCAAATTCGCAGAGGACAGAGAAGCCTGACAAAATATCCTGCAGATGAGAGAACATTTTTATTCCTGACGTCAAATCGAAACAGTTTTAACGATGATAATGCCATTTCGTTTGCAAAGAAAATGTAGAAACGACATAAAACCTTTTTCTTTGCATTTAGTCCGTTAGTAACTTATCATAAAGGCATAAATGATTTTATAAGTCGATGGAAGAAATGTACAGTTGTGTAAGGTTTCTATTAGGTTGGTGCAAAAATAATGACGTAATAAAGTCGTTTTTTGACGTTAAAAATACGTCAAAAAACGACATTATTACGTAATTATTTTTGCAACAACCTACTATTTTCAGATTTAAACATTGTTTAAATACATTAATTCAGGAATAAAATTTGAATCTAAAATCGGATATTATTTTTGACCAAACTTATATAAAAATGGATTTTCCTTCATGAGAATTGGACATTAGGAATCCCTAAAACGACAATGTTTATATATATTGTGGTTTCCCCATGTTGAGAGTATAATGAATATTTATAAATATCCAGTTTATCATTGTATGATAGCATACCTACAAAAATAACGTGTATATATATATATATATATATATATATATATATATATATATATATATATATATATATATGTATAGATTGTAGAATATTGGTTAGCTTGCCAGTGGTCTAACATAAGTAGGCAAGTGTAGCCAAAGCTAAGAACAATATTTATTGCTGTGAATACAACAAATGTGGCACAAGGCCAAAAAGGGGGCTGGGGAAAAGGACGGTCATCACTTGTCTTAATATAAAACTTAGCTATCCACAACCACTGACCCTATCATACTAGACAATATTCCTATCACCAAAACAACACATTTATCCATACCTTTCTTACTACATCCACCAAAATACCTCTTTGTCTCAATGAAAATCCTAAATAATCCCCTTATGTACAAATATTGTCTGTGGGGGGAGGGGCATAAAAACAACAATGTTTAAAAGATCCCCAATGAGTATATACAATTATGACATATAAAATATTTACAAGAAACTAAACAAAAAGGAGTTAGTAATAAAAGCCCCCACAAACTTTACATGTGGCAGAAATATCAGTTAAGCGGACGAAATTGATGCGGGACTATGTTAAATAAAAGGAACATTCATACCTCCAAGGCATTCACACAGGCACACACACATTCATACACAACAACAAATACGAAATACACACACGCGAAACGAAAGGCGTCCTGCATCCACCGGAGAACTGACATCACTGACCGCCTAAACGAGGGAGGGGATGGGGAGTTAAACTAATGGAAATAAAGTGGGGACAGAAATAAAAGGGGCCAATGCGCAAACACACCCTAGCTAAGTTTACCGAAAAAGGAAAGAAAAACTAAAACATCAAATACAAAAACCTAATCTAGCCTAATCTCGGGATGGGTTGCCCATGTTCAACCCAGGAAAACAATATCCTTATGCCTAACCGGCATCAAAATGCCACTCAAGGTCAGCTCCTTTTACTCGGCACATACGCGCAAGATTCACCCACCTTTTGCCAAATTCTGATGAGGTGAGCCGCCGCCTTTCCGTCCTAATCTTGACTTTAAGCTGATGCTTAAAGAACAAGATCAGTTGGGAAGAAGTGAACTTCTCGCCCTCATAGAATTCCTTCTGACGCGTCGTCCAAATCACGACTCTCATAACCCCTAGTAAGCAACAGAACACAGTGTTCAGCCTTCGTCATCTGCGGCACCACATTGCTACAAACAGAACTGGCTTCAAGGACAAAAAACTGTCCCTGCAGCATGCGAACCATGAGACCTTCAACAAACTTGCACAATGGCACTACCGCCCTGCACTGAAAGAAGGCGTGACCAATGGTCTCGACTTCCTCCGTATAGCGACGACAGTTTGGATATTTCTCCAAGCCTCCTGAACAAAGTCACTTGACGACCCATGAGGCCCCACGATCATCAGCCAGGTGAGTGATGCCTCATCATTATTGAGACATTTCAACCCAGGCGCCCAAGGCCATATCGAGTGAGTCTCCTGCTTCGTAAGACCGAGCTCGCCAATCAGATCATCTTGAACGGCCCCCTAACTAACACTCGATACAATGCCTTACGAGACAACGCCTGGGCGTTGGAGAGGCAATCCGACGCCTGTAAGAGGAATTTCAGAGCACGACGACATTCACGGTAGAAGGATCACTCGCCTCAGGGTATACGGCCGACCTCGGACATTTAGACTAGCTAACCTGAGAGCCATAGTGAAGACCGGTTAGGGTTGAAGTACTGGTTTGAACATGGACGGGGTAAGGATACCGACCGCCTCTCCCATAGACCCATGGCCCATCTCAGTCTTGATGGTACCGTCTTGGGAGATCCCGCCGATATCCCAGGGAAAGGTCAATTTAAGTGCTCTATATAGGGAGGGGTGAACTAAAACTGGGACCCTCCCTGCACAAAATTGATTTAAATTTTTTAAATACTCGTTCTGAGTGATTGCTGTTGGTAAAGTCATTTTGTATGAATTGATGGCCTTCTCAAGCATTGCCCAAATCTCTTTTGCTCTGGGTCCAGTTTTGATCACTGTGAGAACCCTTTGGGCCAGAGAGAAATTTTGAGGCACCTCAATGTCTTGATCCGCAAACTGCCTTATCGATAGTAAATATTTAAGTTCCTTAATGCGGTTTCCATAATCCCTGGCTCTCTCCGCTTGGGCAGGGGAAATACGGCAAACATCCCATGTTGTAAATAGGCTTCTGTGCCTTCTTTTTCTTTTCTTTTTCCTCTTGTGAGGGGCTTCTCTGTCGCTTGGAAGCGGGAGGTGGCATATCCACCTTTTTAACAGGGGAATGACTGGGAGTATGCATAGGAGCGCTGGAGGGTTTATGTTTAACAGGGGAAGGAGTGGGTGTGTTGAGGGGTGTATAGAATGATCTATGCTTGTAAGGGCTGGGATCTCTACTGAGGAGAAGCGATTTGGAAGGAGTTATCTGGGGAGAAGGTCGTTTCTTAGGAGAAGGGATGGACCGGGTAGAGGACGTGGAAGGAATTGCATTTTGGGATTGCGAATCTAATTTTTTCTTAAGCTCCTTAATTTTTTCCGTTTTTTCAAATCCGGGGTCGTACTTCTGTTGCTTGTCCTTGAAAGATAGTTTAGAGGCCGGGGTATTGCCCTTACTGTTGCCAGAGGGAGTGGGGCTGTTAGTGCCTTTCGTCCTTGGGGCTTCAGGGGACTGAGGACCCGCTGTCTGGCGTTTCCCTCTGGCCTTAGCAGCAACTAGCCATTCCCCTTCCCCCTTCTCCGCAACTGCATTAGCAGTGGACGAAGGCTTTTTGGATAATGTGGTCTTTTGACCAACCGGAGGATTTTCCTTACCGGTCCCAGAAGCTGGCATGCCCATTACAGGCGAGGCGGAAAGTAAAGCCTCGGTCAGAGGGAGATTCTGGTCAACGGGAGATTGAATTCCAGAGGCTTTCTTCTCTGGTCAGGAAGAGGAAAGGTGACCAGACTTTCCACACTTCCAGCATACCGGTTTACGGCCGGTCACAATGACCGGCAATTTCCTTTTCCCCATTACCAGACAGTTGGGGATGGAGAAGAAGGCTTGTTGATTTAAACGGATATCAAAACCCCACCCCCCGCTCAGGCTATCGCAAGATGCGGCCAGAATTTCACCGAACTGGGACAGGAAGGCCGCGTGATGTTCCCCGAGAATCCGAGGAGAGACCTCATATAATGAAACATTGGTCCTTCTTCGGCCTAGGTACTCTGTTCTCAGGATCAGATCTTTAGTGATCAAGTCCCTGCTCGAAGCTGCCACGCAATCTTCCGGCGTAGGTAACAATACGTCCCACATGAAAAAGCCGGCTCCATTCACAACTCTGAGGGGCTTGAAACCCAAGGACTCCAGTGATTTTATCACTGTATCTTTCGTCGAGCGACAGATTTTGCGCGTACGCTTCTCCACGACGAAAACTGACACTATTCGTGTTTCAAATTTTCTTAGTTCCTGGGCGTCTTCTAAGAGTCCACCTTCTACGACAAGGTGTGCGTAACTCTTAGCTCGCTCCAAGAAATCCGCTACATTGATAATACAACTCGGGGGGGGGGACTTCCAACAAGAGGGCAATTCCCCAGCCTCAGTCTTCTCTTTAGAGTCATTCTTGGTTCTCGTGTCTAATAGGGTTTTATGGCCATTATTGGCATCTGTGCTTTTTTCAGTCTTCTTATCCTCATTTTTCTTATTGGCATTACTAGCCTCCATACTGGAAGTAAGTGAACTTTCATTTTTCCCAGCGATATCATCCTCGCTAGAGGAACTTGGTTCTAGGGCTGGGTAATCTTTAATATTGTCTTTATCCGGTGGGTCTTTTTTTTTGGTGGGGGGTCTGAATAAGTGTTTTCTCATAGACTTTCTGTAGTCTGATAAGTTGGGATTTTTTTATAGCTAAAAAGGAAGGAGCTTTTTTTTCCTTTTCCACTTTTTATATTTAAAGGGAAGGGGAGGGGAAAAACGGGGTGGGAAATAATAAAATAAAAAATAACACACAAAAACACAAAGCTCACCCGAAAGCGAGACAACAAGCAAATAAAATCACGGCAAGAAATAAAACTTACAAAAAAGAAAAAAATTAGACAAAGATTAAAAAGTTCGCCTAACAGCAAAACAATAAATTAAAAAAAGAAAAAAATCCAAAAGCAAAACGAAAAAACGCTAGACAACAAGGAAAAACAAAGAAAATACGAAAGTATCAAAAGTAGGCAAAGCTAGTTACAATTTTCAAAATGGCTGACACCAAAATAAAAGAAAATTATACAATACAAAACGTTAGCACAAGGACAGATATATGGACAAATAAACAGCAAATAAAGGTTAGAAAAATTAAATCGACAAATATACAATAAAAAAAAGAAAAAACACGGAAAACTTAAAGGATATTAAAAAGGAAAGAATAAAAGAATTATTAACGATAAGTCAAAACAAAAACAAAACACAGACAGAGATTACAAAAGAAAAGAAAACGGAGATATAAATAAAAGAGAAATTAGAGGGAAAAAAAGTGGGGAAATCTAGAATAAAAGGAATAAAATTAAAAAAATAAAATAGATAAAAATTAAAAAAAAAAGAGGGGGGTAAAAAAGGAAAAGAAAAAAACAAAATGTTTTAAAAAAAAATTCTTAAGAACACAAAAAGACAGTAATAAAAAACAAACTTAACAAAAACGACGTTCAATACACAAGGGACAATATCAAAAGAGCAAACGAACAGCAAAACAGCAGTCAGAAAAAGTCCAGGCAAGACAAATAGCCAAAGCTAAGAACTGCCTTGAGTCATTTAATGGAGAAATATATGGGTGAATAAAGACCACTCATGTAAATGTAGTGGGCAGGTCTATTCTAGCAAAATGGACCAACCTAACTGGTGTATTAGGCACTCTCCTATAAAATGAGGTAAAATTAGCTGGCTTGCTTTACAAGGAAACAAGAAGAAGACAGCCATGTTGGCAGGTAAGTCACTTGAGTTCTACATATATTAAAGAAAAACAAACCACTTGAAGGTTCCATTATGATAATTTATTTCACCAGAGCCCTTTTAAGGGAAGCTGGATCATCATATAGCACTTCCAAAAAATGAAACGAAAGATGAAATGAAAATTCACACTTTTGACGGGTAGTATTAAGTTTATGTAATTAAACAGAGAGGGTAGCGAGGAGTGGTGTGAGAGACATGGTTGAGGTTAGAGAGGGTTTATTTTAATATTTCTTTCAATCATACTTCGTATTGGGGGAGGAGGGACCAGACCTTGACCTATTTAAACGGTTAACTTAACGGAAGTGATGTATTGAAATGGGAGGAGAGAAGAGAGAAAAAGAAAAAGAAAGAAGGGGGAAGTAAAGAGAAAGAAGCTGTAATTAGGTTTTACGTAGGAAAAAGAGGGGTGGTATATTTTTAGCAATTCATGCAAAAAATAGATTTTAATGTTTGATAGTAATTTAAATGTTAAAAAAACACGTAGAAATTAATTTGATGCTTGCTATATATATATATATATAGATAGATAGATAGGGAAAGATGGAGTGAGATAGAGAGAGATGGGGAGAGAGAAGGGCATATAGATGGAGATAGGGAGAAGGAGAGAGATATAAAGAGAGAGGGAGAGATATACTAAGAGATAGATAGGGAGAGAGGTGGAGAGAGAGATCGAATGAGCTAGATAGAGATTGGGAGAGGGAGAGATGTAGAGAAAGATAGATAGTGAGAGAGAGAGGGAGAGAAAATAGTGAGAGAAAGAGAGAGGGGGGAAGAGACACGGAGTGAAATAGAGTGAGAGAGATGGATGGAAAGAGAGAGAGAGAGAGAGATTCTTTAAATAGCGTAATTTATTTTTACTTTGCTGAGATGGCCTCCAGTAGTTTAATGGTAAAACATACTTGGTTAGAAATTGGTTCCCCAGATTAAAAAGGAAATGCAGGTTCGAGTCATGTCGGTAGCAATTGTTTTAAACTGAGTATGCCCTAATAATGACGTGACGTTATGTTTTTAATCTGTATCACACCAAGCAAGACAGTAGAGACATTAACACGCAAGGGGTTACAGTGTGTGGAGGGATTAGAAACAAAAAAACTTTAGTAATGAGTAGGAAACATAATCAGAAATGGCAGTGGATAGCGATTGACATTGCATTTCAGTTTTTGAAGTTTAAAGTTGGCCGAAAAACATGGAGCCGGATAGGGGATCCACGAGCGAGAAGTGTGAGAAAAGAAACTGTTAGCATAAAACTTACGGCTACATCTAGCCAGCTTAGGGCACCACGGGGAGGTGTAATGGTTAACAAACTTGCCTCGCTAGAATAATTACGACTGTGTATTGAGTTCGATACTCACTGGGTGCTCCATACTTTCAGCCTTGTGTCACATCTGAGCTACACTTGGAAAAATCACTTTGGGCATCTTTTGGCTGTGTAATGGTTAGCAAGCTTGTCCGCCATACGTGCCCACATATATATATATATATATATATATATATATATATATATATATATATATATATATATATATATATATATATATATATATATATATATGTGGGCACCTCGAGGCAGTGTAATGGTTAGCAATTTTGTCTCGCTAGAACCCTTACGACTGCGTAGTGAGTTCGATCCTCACTGGGTGCCCCATACTTTCGGCTTTGTACCACATCTGAGCTACACTTGGAAAATCACTTTGAACATCTCGAGGCCGTTTAATCGTTAACAAGCTTGTCTCGCTAGGACAATTACGACTGAGTAGTGAGTTCGATCCTCACTGGGTGCCCCATACTTTCGGCTTTGTGCCACATCTAAACTACACTTGGAAAATCACTTTGGGCATCTCGAGGCCGTGTAATCGTTAACAAGCTTGTCTCGCTAAAACATTTACGACCGAGTAGTGCGTTCGATCCTCACTGGGTTCCCCATACATTCTGCCTTGTGCCACATCTGAGCTACGCTCGGAAAATCACTACATCTAGCCAGCTTAACGGTAAGTTGATGAGATCTCACCGACATTCTAGAACTGGGGTTAAATTCAAAATTCTCGGTACCAGTGAAGACCTATTCCGAAAAATGAGGCAACCTTACGGCTAGCCGCCAGATCAGGACCAATAATATTGATCATTCATTGGATTTTATCAAGGAGTTTCTGGTAAGTTTCCGTAGCCTACATTGAATCGTGCCCAGATTGTACCAGGTTATGACCTTAGTCCAGAATAACACTTGGCGTACCACCTGTAATTAATTCATAGTAGAATATAGTTTAGTCTAAACTCTACCCCAGTTTATTAGTAGTATCTTTTGTTACAGAGATAACAATGAGAAATAAACAAGGGAGGCATACTAGTAGGTAAGTCATGAAATTGAATGTTTACTATGCGAAAGTACATTTAGCAATTAATCTAATACTTATTTACCCTCTCTCTCCACTGAGCGGGCTGTAGCACAAGACCGGTTTAACGTATGGTTTTGCGAGTCCGTAGGCCCGGACAAAAATTACCCGCAGACCGTGTATAAATGGTATCGGATTTGACTGCCTCCCCGGTATAAACTCGTCTGGGTTCATCTCTTCCCGAAGGCAGAGAGTTCGACAAGCAATAAGAGTTTAACGCTCGGCTAAGACCTAATGCTAACTCGATATTTTCCCGTGATTCCCATAGAGCGGGTTGTGGCACAAGGCCGGTTTAACTTGGGTGATTCCGAGCCCGTAGGCCCGGACAAAAATTACCCGTAGACATCGTATAAATGATGTCGGGCTTCTCTACCTCCCCAGACGAGACTCTGCCCTCCGGCATAACCACGTCTGAGTTCCTCTCTGCCTGTAGGCGAAGAGTTCAACAAGCAATAAGAGCTTAAATCAAGCGGCTAAGACCTAATGTTAAAACTGCTCATCTCCACTTATACACGGGCGATTTCATTCATTGATGTTCTATATGACAGTATCAATAACTGTTTGTCTTAACTGCAATTGATTGGTAATTGTTCCTCTGTAGAAACTGGCATTAATGACTGCTATCCATTCAGCAATAATCTAATAATTAGCCGACCAAGCATAGAAATAAATACAATATGGGAACCAGTAATAAGGAGTGCCTGAGAAAAGCAATGATAACAAAGTTGCAATATGAGTTTTGGTAAAAAATCGTTGCTGAAGACATTAGGTTTATAATACCCAGAAATTCATACCCAGATGTCCTCAAGGACACATGGCACAGTGGATAAAGGCGTTGGTTAGATCCAGTGACAGGACCCAAAGAGTGTTCGTTCAATACCCGGTTAAGGCAGTGGAGAACTTTCAGAGGGAAAATTAACTGGAGATAACTGATAACTGACATCCATCTAACATAGCACGTTGAACTAGAACAGTCTAATAAAGCGTAATGAAGTGTTCAGTTCGAAATTCCAACCACCTGAAGAAGGCCGGAGCGTACAACGGCCGAAACGTTGTGATAAATACTGAAGGGTGATAAATATGGCAACAAAGATGAGGACAATAGTCCGAATAATGTAAATAGTGTACATAATACCTCATCTCAGAAATATAGACAGATACTGAAGGGTGATAAATATGGCAACAAAGATGAGAACAATAGTCCGAATAATGTAAATAATGTACATAATACCTCATCTCAGAAATATAGACAGATACGGAAGGCTGATAAATATGGCAACATAGATGAGGACAATAGTCCGAATAATGTAAATAATGTACATAATACCTCATCTCAGAAATATAGACAGATACTGAAGGGTGATAAATATGGCAACATATATGAGGACAATAGTCCGAATAATGTAAATAATGTACCTAATACCTCATCTCAGAAATATAGACAGATACTGAAGGGTGATAAATATGGCAACAAAGATGAGGACAATAGTCCGAATAATGTAAATAGTGTACATAATACCTCATCTCAGAAATATAGACAGATACTGAAGGGTGATAAATATGGCAACATAGATGAGGACAATAGTCCGAATAATGTAAATAATGTACATAATACCTCATCTCAGAAATATAGACAGATACTGAAGGGTGATAAATATGGCAACAAAGATGAGGACAATAGTCCGAATAATGTAAATAGTGTACATAATACCTCATCTCAGAAATATAGACAGATACTGAAGGGTGATAAATATGGCAACAAAGATGAGGACAATAGTCCGAATAATGTAAATAATGTACATAATACCTCATCTCAGAAATATAGACAGATACTGAAGGGTGATAAATATGGCAACAAAGATGAGGACAATAGTCCGAATAATGTAAATAGTGTACATAATACCTCATCTCAGAAATATAGACAGATACTGAAGGGTGATAAATATGGCAACAAAGATGAGGACAATAGTCCGAATAATGTAAATAGTGTACATAATACCTCATCTCAGAAATATAGACAGATACTGAAGGGTGATAAATATGGCAACAAAGATGAGGACAATAGTCCGAATAATGTAAATAGTGTACATAATACCTCATCTCAGAAATATAGACAGATACTGAAGGGTGATAAATATGGCAACAAAGATGAGGACAATAGTCCGAATAATGTAAATAATGTACAAAATACATCATCTCAGAAATATAGACAGATACTGAAGGGTGATAAATATGGCAACAAAGATGAGGACAATAGTCCGAACAATGTAAATAGTGTACATAATAGCTCATCTAAGAAATATAGACAGATACTGAAGGGTGATAAATATGGCAATAAAAATGAGGACAATAGTCCGAATAATGTAAATAGTGTACATAATACCTCATCTCAGAAATATAGACAGATACTGAAGGGTGATAAATATGGCAACAAAGATGAGGACAATAGTCCGAATAATGTAAATAATGTACAAAATACATCATCTCAGAAATATAGACAGACTCTGAAAGAAATTAATCTTATATAATTAATGCATCTGTTGGGTAAAGTTAACAGGTTGATCTACACTATACAAACTTGATTATAATAAAACAGATTGGATCCTGCACACAAAAAATAGGTGTGACTCCCTCTCGGTCGTGTGATCGCTAGTGTGACTTATCGCAAAAAGGTCCACGCTTGAATCATTTTGACCACAATCTGTGGGTAAACGTTAAACATAAAATAATGAATCAAAATGAAATTGAATTTTTTAGATTGAAATCTTTACATGGCATGAAACGCAGTATCCCTGACTATCACCTGTAAGTAAGGCAACGTTTCGTCTATGAGTGGTTGTAGGGTGGGAAATAACTCATCACCCACAAGGACGCAGATACGCATTTGAACTCTAAGACTTGAAAGTGAAGACTGTAGCTCTTGCTCATATATGGCATCGGAGAAATCGGAGAACTTAATTCGAATTCCAATCGAGTTTGTTGCATTCACTTATGCACAAATACCCTTGAGAAAAGTATGAATCTATCCCCCAGCTATGGATTAAATAGCAAGCCGGACTGGGTTTATTAGGCTTGGTTGGCAACCAGTCTACCAACCAGTCTACCACAACCTACTGCGGAAAAAAAACTTCTGCCTGTCATGTATCGAAATTTACATTATAGTATAGTCCTTTGGTGGGGGGAGGGTCTTGGGGGGGAGGGTCTTGGGGCGTTGGCATCGACTCGACAATAAAGATGTCTTCCCTCTCGGTCGTTGGAGATAAAGGAGAACTTCAACAAAGGAATTTTAACTTAAATATTATTTTACTCGCCACGTCGACATGTCCGTCTTCTAACCCGAAAGTTGTGTCGCTCTCTCACGCTCACTGGGGAGCCGCTTCCCAAAACACGAAGAAACACGTCTACATTCTTCGACGTGCACGTCTCGACTCAGTGAAATCCCTTTCTAGATGCAACATTAGTTTTAGCCAATGAAAAACGACGTCCTTTGTTTTCGTGTATCTGACCTCAGAGGTCAAAATGAGGAAGTCAGAGAAGAAATACAATTCTCTACAAAATAACAGTCCACAAAACTATTATTTGTCAACATGATCGCCCAAAGCGTGCATCACATATAGCACTTAATTGACTGACTCCGTTTTATGTCGGGTACTTACTGGTGAGGCACAGGGAAGCGATCGTTTTTCCCAATATCATTAGCAATGGATCGAATCTACGAACTCCACTAGGGGTCTGGATTAAGTTTGTCCCAATAGATGCTCAAGTTAAAGGGCCTGGGAAAACATCCGTTTATCATGATTAGTGGTAATTCCGGGTAGATGAATAAAGCGGAACATATTTTCTCCTTGGGGATGTGGGAAGCCTTTTGTAACCTGTCCGAGTCTAACTTATACCCTCTGTATAAAACAGTCTTCTATTCTATACTAGACTATTTTATAACACCAGTCATAGTCTGGGTTTAAGACATACGCAGTTATGCCGTGTATGCAATCACTTCCGATGCCGCATTAACGGTGTTCTTGAAGCCGAATGCATTTATATTGAATTAGTTCGTTTTCCTGTGGTTATCAGTTTAAATAAACTGATTTTTTCTGTTAAATCACTTAACTAAAGAACGCTTCCAGATAGAAAGCACCTTACAAAAATAAACATCAAAAGATGTTTATTTTTGTAATAATTCCTGATAATTATGCTATTTAATCCATAGATGGGGGAGAAGTGATGGATCATACTTTTCCTAAAGGTATTATGATAATTATGATAATCATAATAATCAGCATGATTCAGATTTTAGTAGTATAATAAATACATAATACCAGTTTTGACATATGTTTATAAAATATAAAAACTAACAAAGTCGATTGAGAGGCAAGTCAATGATTAAAGGAAATAATAATTCTATCGATAATTTTAATAAACAGAAATCAATTGATATAGATAAGAAAACAGACCAAGATACAGCAAAAAATCACTTAATAAAACAGAGGTCAGCGGATATGTTAAGAAGAAAGGATAACAGAGGGAGCAAAAGGTTGGTTGATTGACGTATATTGAAGGGAAAGCTATGCAAAAGATGAAAAATGAGATTGAGAATATCGCAGTCACTGTTTTTTTGCGGGTGGGGGCGGGGAGGAGTTGGAAAAGCCTTTTTTTTTAGCAGGAAACGTGCAATTGTTACTGTTAATGGTAATGCGGCTTTAACAATGGAGAAAAAAATTGAAGTGAAGAACTAGCAAGCGGAAGTAGGCGGATTCCAAGCAAACAATATTCCTCTCTTCTCTGGCCGATCTTGTGTGTGGTCGGAAGTGAGCAAAGGAAACAAGAAACTTCAATTTCATAGTCTAACATTTGAAATAAAGCAAAGATTCACAGAAGAAATCGAGCTGCATTTAGACTACTTTAACACTGGTAAATCTATAGCGGTATCGTTAAATAATAAATCCGATTATTGCCCTCTTGGTGGGTTTTAGATACAAGCCCTCATCCCACGGTGAGGCGGAAGACTCTCATCAAAAGGGGCTGTTTATTTCGACGCGTATAATTCAGATATAAGTCGGTGTTCTAATGTCTTTTTTTTCGATTGCACACTCAGCGGCTTATGTCTAACTTTTTAAATGTTTCAGGTTTTTATAATGATTAATTTGATTTGTTTAACTGCACATCAAATACTCATGGGTCATTTAATACCGAAATTTAATTTTCTTGGGAGCTTTGAAGGAATAAAAATATGGTGTACGTTATGACAGGAAATTATGGAGAGCCATGACGCCAATGTACTAAAGATTAAAGAAGAAGAAGAAGGAGGAGGAGGGGGAGAAGAAGAAGAAGAAGAAGAAGAAGAAGAAGAAGAAGAAAACCAGGACGACAACGGCGACAACAACAACAACAACAAGGAGAGTTGCCAAAAATTTGAAGTGACGGTGGTAAATCAGTTTTAAAATTGGGATTTGATTTGATTTGATTTGTTCAACGGCTTATCAACATCTCATGGGTCACATACTGCCGTAATTTAATTTTTTGAAAGTAGTAAAAATATATAATGTGTTATTCTGTTTTCACAATTAAATATATAGTAGATGATGGTATGGTTTGTTTTGCTTTACGGTATATCAACCTCAATTGGTCCATTTAATGCCGACATATTGTTTTTCCTGGTATATTTGGTTTTGTCAAAAATCTATTTCTGGTAATATTCTTTTCCTCAAAAATGTATAGCTGGTAATATTATTTAAAAAAATGTATTGCTGGTAAGAGTTTTTTTTCTTCAAAAATTTGTTTCTGGTAATAATTTTTTACAAAGTATTTCTGGTATTAAAACCTATTTTTACACTTTCATAATGCTTGTTTCGGGGTTAACTATTTCCCCATAGCTGGGACCCTAACAGGTGCTACCGCCCCGGGTCAGGGTGGACCTGTGAACACCAGCAATTAAGAGCTGGTTTCATGCTCCTCAAACATCCTGATCAGAGGCCTTGTTGTTGGACGTAGTTTATCGCCTTTACCCAAGACGCGGATGTAGTTTATCGACATATCCGGGACGGAGTAGATGATACTCAGCTTTTGTACATACACATATTTGTGTGGTCATGATTACTAGAGGCGGTGATAAGTGTGTTTTATGTTGTAGTTTTGTTGAAGTTATATTTTGGAATACAGTTTGATTCCTTTAAGAAATTCTAGGGTATTATATGGTTCAATGTCATTAGAGTTCTTTCGTGTTAGTTGGTTGGCAGATTTTGTTTAGTGGAATACCAGCTTCTATATTTTATTTAATGGCAAAATGTAAATATTTTAAATACAATTGTATGTCATCAACCACATATAAAATGTATTGTTGGTAATTTTACTATAAAGTCGTTAGTATCCCGAGTTCGATCCCCACGATAATACATGGTTAAAAAGCCGATATAAAGGCTAATAATTTAATTTTATTTGTTTGTTTAACGGCATATCAACTCCTCATGGTCCGTCTAATACCGAAATTTAATTTTCTTGGGACCTTTAAAGCAATAAAAATATGATATATATTATTCTGCTTTCACAGTTGACTACATGGTAGATATTACTCCGCTTTTATGCATATATTTGTTAGTATGGACATATTTACTAAAGGCGGTGATATGTGTGTTTTATGCT